>PVKA01037275.1:0-21127 GCA_004027165.1 Ctenomys sociabilis | reverse complement strand
TGTAAATATACATGAATTTCCTGCATATATACATAAATCTATATGCTGTCTTCTTGGTATGTACATAAGCTATCCTGTATATACACATAAATATCTTTTTCTCTTCCTTTTTTCTTCCTTTTATCCATTTCCTCCTCCCAGTTGTTCTTTCCGATGAAAAGATTTTTTCCCTTTCACAGAATTTACTATATATTTCAGATTTTTATTTACTCTCTCAGATTCTTACACTAGTGAGACAATATGTTTGCAGATGCAGGTCTGATTTATCTCCCTTGTAAGTATGGTCTCTAGTTACACACATTTACCTATAAAAGCCTCAAGTTTATCTTTTTGATAGCTGAGTAATACTCCGTTGTGTAAAAATACCACATCTGTATCCATTCCTCATTTGATGGACATGTGGGTTATTTCCAACATTTAGCTATGACAAATTACACTGCTATAAATCTGGGTGCATATATATATATATATATATATATATATATATATATATATATATATATATATATATATATATGGCTGTGGTATCATGTTTTCAGTTCTTTTGGGAAAACAGCTGGGATGGGAATGGCTGGGTTGAAGAGGACCTCCAATCCTAGCTATTTGAGGCATCTCCACTGATTTCTGTTGTGGTGGTAACAGTCCACACTCACAGCAACAGTGGAGAAGGGTTCCTTTCCCCCCCACAGCCCCTGCAACATTTGATTTTGCTTGACTTCTAGATGATAGCCATTCTTTTTGGGGTAAGATGAAATCTCAGTGTTGCTTTAATTTATATTTCTCAAATGGCCAGTGATGTTGAACATTTTTTCATATACTTATTTGCCATTTGTATTTCTTCATTTCTGAAGTGTATATTCATCTCAATCCAGATGTCCATTTTTGGATTGGTTCTTTCAACATTGGGGGCCTGAATTTTCTTTTGGAATTCTTTGTATGTTCTCAGCAGAAGTACTTTGTCTGAGGCTAAAACTTTTTACTAATTCATAGGTTTTCTTTTTACTATGTTGGAGACTTCTTTGACACATGGAAACATAAAAAAGACGAGATCCCACTTGTTGATTTTTTCAGCTATTTCCCATGCAGTTTGGTTTTTGGTCATGAGTTCTCTATCCCCCTCTATGTCTTTAAGACTTCTACCTCCTTTTCCACCAGAAGATTTAGTGTTTCTGTTTATTTTATTTTATTTTTTTTAAAGATTATCATTTATTTGGTACAGGGTCTTGCTACACAGCTTGGACTCCTGGTGATCCTCCTGCCTCAGCCTCCCCAGTGCTGAAGGGCGATTACAGGTGAGCACCAGCACACCCAGTTTCAGTGGCCAGTACAGTGCTGGGCCAGTGAGGCATGTGATACGGTGGATCAAACCCAAGTTCTTATGCTTGCCAGGCAGGCACTTGGACCACCAAGCTATCTCCCCCTGTTTCCATTTTAATATTTAAATTGTTGATCCTTTTGGACTGTAGTTTATTTCATGGTGATAGACATGGGTCTAATTTTAGTCTTTAAGGTGCTGGCCCCACCCCTGGTGAGTGTTGGGACTGGGTGTGGTGGCATACACCTGTAATCCCAGCACTTGGCAGGCTGAAAACAGGAGGATCACTATGAGTCTGAACTATGTAATGAGACCCTGTAGGCCATTAAAAAAAATAAACATTCCTTTAAAAAATTACCTTATATAGTTGGGTGCTTATGCACTAAGTGCATATATATTTATAATTATTGTCTCTTCCTCTTGCATTTTTCCCCTAACAAGTATGTATTGACTTTCTTTGTCTCTTTTAATCACACTTGGTTTGAAGTTGACATTGTCAGCAACCCGAATAGCTACCACTGATTTTTTCTGGGTTCCTGCTGCATGGCGTATTGTTTTCCATTCTTTGACATTCAACCTATGAATTTCTTTTTGAGTTAAATGTGTTTCTTGTATACAGCACATTGTTGGATTTGTTTATTTATCCACTCTGCTGGTCTGCTTCTTTTTGTTTGTTGAATTGAGGCCATTTATATCGACAGTTATAGCTCAGATGAATTGGCTTATCTCTGTCACACTGTTCTTCTATTGTAGGATCTCTATTTGTACCCTGTGTTTAGCTACTTGCTTGGCTTTGTGGTTCTTTTCTGTTGTTGTTGAAGTCATAGTTATCTTCATCTCTTTCTAAAATATCTGTCAGGACTCTTTGTGAGGTTGGTTTGGTTGTCAGGAATTTCTTCAGTTGGTCATTGTCATGGAAGTATCTGATCTATTAAATTTGATAGATAGTTTTGGAGGATGCATCAGTATGGCTGGAAAGTTGTTTTCTTTCAGGACCTCATATATCTCATTCAAAGCTCTTCTTGATTTGATGGTTTGTGTTGAGAAATCTGCCATGATTCTGATGGGCTTTCCACGGTAGGTGATCTGTTTCTTCTCTCTGTTTTTTAATATTCTATTCCTTTGCTCAGTTTCTGAGATTTTGATTATTATGTGTCTGGGTAATAATTTATGTTGACTATGGTTAGCTGGAATTCCATATGTTTCAGTTATCTGTGTATCAGATTCTTTTCCCATGCTTGGAAAATTTTCTGCTACTATTTCTGCAAATACCCTTTTTACGTCTTTGTGTTATCTCTAGATGTTTATACCTATTAGTCTTTTATTATTTTTCTTTCCATCATCTTGCGGCTGTTTCCATTATTTCTTGGATTGTCCTTAATTTTAAGAGCTGTTTCCTTTCATGACTAGCTGCAATGCTATTTTCAGGGTCTGAAATTCTGCCTTCTGTTTCATGCAAGTGGTTTTGCCAGCTTTCAATGGAATTCTCAATGTCCCAGGTATCAGTTTGAATCTATTTCATGCATTCTAGTTCTTTCCTATATTACTCATTCAATGTTTCTATCATTTTCCTATTCCTTTTTTATTTTAATTTTCTTGAGAAGGAAATAACATTGAGACACTTTCAAAACAGGTTAGTAGGATAGTTATAATAATTAATGTATTCATATTGTTGTCTTCATAGTCGTTATTCATTGTATAAGAGATGAAGACATGATGTCTTGTCTAAACACTATTAGTAAAAATCTTTCTTCTCTTTGAACTAAGAGAAAGTAGCTGTATAGCTATCCTAACCCTTATTCCTTTCTATTATTTTATCTGTGCCTTTCTTAGATGTAGTGAGCAATTCTTTCACAATTGTTATCATTTTTTTTTACCTGAGAGATTCTTTATGATCTTATTTCCTTCATAGCCTGATGATTTTTTTTTTTATTTCAGTTGCTATCATCTCAGAAATTTCCAGTGTGTATCTTCAAAGTTTTGGGTGGGCTAGGGGTCTGAGATTGCCTTTTGTTCCTTCACGTTGACAGTTTTTGCAGTGATGGCAGATGGGCGGGCAGGGTGCAGGTCAGCCAGTGTCGCTTGGGAGTGGCAGGGCAGTATAGGATCACCAGTTCAGTGTAGTTTGTATGTCGTGAAGGAGAGGGTGACAACCTGTGGTTCAAGAAGTGTCCAAGGATGATGAGTGCAGGCCAAAAATGTAGAAGGCTGTGTTGGTGGTGGATTGGTGCAGGGTAGTGCTCAGCAAGGCTCCCGTGGGTCACTGTGTTAGTCATGACTTCCGGACAGTTTTCAAGGCAGGGAGGGCAGCTGGACTCTGCCAAGTCTGGTGGGCAGGCTGGAAGGGCGGGGCTAGTCTAGCAAGTCTCTCTGGCAGTCTTAAGGGTGTGCAGTGGCAGCTGTACTTGGAAAACCTTGCTGTTTGCATCACCTTGCAGCTGTTGTTATTTCCTGCATCCCTGTTAGTTTTAAGAGACCTTTCCTTTCACATTCACTAGCTGCAAAACTGTCCTTAAGATCGTAATGTCTGTCTTCAGTATTGTTTGAGCAAGTTTGCCAGCTTTCAATTCAATTCATATTTTCCTGGACATGTAGTTCAAACTTTGCATGCATTCTGAATCCCTCTTGTAATGTTCATTTTATGCTTTTGTAATTTTTGTGTTCACTATTTTTAATCTATGTCTTATTTAAATGCTTGAGCAATTGTTTCATCAATGTTGTCATTTCTTTTTTTACCTGAGAGATTATTTCTGTTCTGATTTCTTTTGTTGACTAATGAAATTGTTTCTTTACTTCTGTTGCTGTCATTTCAGAAGTTTGAGGTATGTGACTTCCAAGTTCTATGTTCTTTTATCCTGAACTTGTTCTTGGTCGGTTGGAGTTCTGAGGTTGCCTTTTGTTCCTTTTTTATTTTTAATTCTTTTTAAAAAATTTTATTCAGGACAGGTTCTATGGGGTCTACAGGGTCTCACTGCATAGATCAGACTCATAGTGACCTCCTGTTTATAGCGTTCAATCCCTGGGATTACAGGGGCATACCACCATGCCCACTCTCTATTGCAGTCTCAGCATGACCCCAGGGGATGAGGCTGGCACAGCAGGTGTAGGGATCGAACTCCAGTCCCCTGTGTCTGCCTAAGCAGTCACTTTAATCCTCTGAGCTATTTGGCTGGCCCTATTCTTAATTCTTAAAAACATTAGATTTAAAACAGAAAAAATTACAAATGATACAGAATTTCACTTAATGAAATAATATGAATTTCACAGTATTTTTTGTAGTATATAGTGTTATCTCTTAACCAGTTATTTGTATTACCAGATGTATGCATGTAAAATTGGAGAAAAAGAAAAATAGAAGAAACCTGTAAGAAATTAAGGAGAGAAAAAGTACAAACAATTGAAAAAAGGAGACAAAAATTAATGCATCAACTGCTTCTTTCTGTACTCTCCCAATGTTCCCCCAGGCTCAGCAGTGATGGTGGAGGGCCTGTGTGTGGGTCAGCAAGGCCCCTGCTAGAGTCGGCCTCCTGAGTCAGAGGGGGTGTGGAGGCCACACCTCAGCAATGCCCCTTCATGCCTTGTGGGCGTGTGGGTCCTATGACTGTCTTTTTGATTTTCATTTCTCTGATCATTAGTGAAGTAACTTTTTCATATATTTGTTGGTTGTTCTGATAGCCTCTTCTTTTGTGAAGTGTCTAGTTAGTCCATTTTTAACTTGGCCTTTTTTTCATGTTCATTTTCTGAAGTTCCTATATACACAAATTTTTCTAAAGAAAAACAATACATAAAGGTAAAACCTGCTCCAGATCACAGTATCTTTTTATGCTATGTGGAATGGTTTAGTTCATACACTGCACTGATGGAGATGTTGGGCATTTGCATTAATTGTAAATTCAAACCTCCACTTTCTAGTGGGTGAACGTCTTAAGAACTTTGGTCTAAGTTGTTCAGTGTTCCCTCACCCAGATTCATGTCATCAAGCTCCCGTTATCCTCTGCTCATCCTGGTTACCTGGCATCTTACTGGGCATCCACACATCCATCCCAGAATTCACTCCTGATCTTCACACTCAGCTTTTCTCTCAGCCATCCTCAGCCATCTCCACCTTTCATGCAAATCATTTCTACCTAAAATAACGTTAGCCTCTTCCAATACTTTTCACCCCAAATTCTTTTAGCACTTCTGTTCCTGTCTTAGTTGATACTTTGCCTTTTAATCTTAGAGGAATGTGGCCACTCATCCTCTTGGCTTTCTGTTTAAAAAATTACCTAACATTGCTCCCTTTGCCATTTCTGCGAAGACTTTGCTGCCCAATGAACAACCTTCCTGATTCGCATCTTCTCTCAAGTTGTTATTGGAAATAAATGTGGCTTGTTGAGAGGTGACTGCCTGGTTATCATAGATATGTTATGGTATTTTTTATCATGCCCACATCACCCAGAACAGAGTAAGTTAACAGGAAATATCTGATGGTCATTTTTGTTTCTGGTTACCTGATGGCTATTCCATGTAAATATATCCTAAGTAGTTCAGAAGAAAGACAATTTAAGGGGGTATGTCATGAAAATTAGACATAAATTATAATAACGGTTGATATCTGTTTTCTGCTTAGACTAGATCTTGTAGTGTGTGGATAAGTAACATCATACTCATAAAATGCTGAAGTGAAGAAGGTAGAAATTAGAATTTAAGCTGGACCAAATTACTGAGGATTGAATGAAATGCTTAGCAAATGTATTCAAAGAGATATCTTCCATGAAACATGACCAAAAAAGAACAAAAGAAAAAGTAGGAAAACAATAATGGTAAAACAAGGACACATGAGTGAACTGACATGTAAGAAGCATCACACAACCTTGCTCCTAGGGATGATGGAGCATTTAATCACCAGCTCTCATGTAGTGTCTGCTAAGAGTGACCTCCTAGGTATCAGTCGCCTACACTTTGGGCTGTATGAGTACAAGTAGCTGTCAGGGTCTGGGGCTAAGTGCCTGTCTGGCAAGGGCAAGGAGCCAGGTTCGAGCCCTGGTACGGCATGCTGTGCTGGTCCCAGAACCCTGGGTGCATTATGGCAGCCCTGAGGCTGGTTACGGTGGTACATGCCTGTAATCACAGCACTGGGGAGTCTGAGACAGGAGGATCACTAGGAGTCTGAGCTGTGCAGTGAGACCCTGTACCAAATAATAAATAATGAATTAATTAAAAAACCTGTGGGGCTGAAAGTCAAGGCAGGTACTGGGGTGTTGCATGTGCTCAAACCTCTTTGAAGGCTGCATGGAATCCTATGCATAGCTGAAGTGAGAGAGTTAGAGCTAGGAGATTTGACATAGCACTATTACAGTTGTCTAATATAGACTTTCCTTGTTTTGCTCATGGCTATTGTGCCTTCTATTAAGTCCATTAATATAGGACATCTTTCAAGGTGGCAACCAGCTGCTGTCTATGTGAGGGTTTAATGTGAGAGTCTGTGGTGGCTGGTTCCAAACGTGTAGCTGAGACTCATTAGCTTTCTTCTGCCCTCTTGTCCAATTTTTCTCACTTTTGGCTAACCTTGCAACTGCCAAGGAGTCATTCTGG
The DNA here is from genome assembly GCA_004027165.1 of Ctenomys sociabilis. Lineage (NCBI taxonomy): Eukaryota > Metazoa > Chordata > Mammalia > Rodentia > Ctenomyidae > Ctenomys > Ctenomys sociabilis. The sequence goes on along the minus strand of PVKA01037275.1, from coordinate 14,235 downwards.
CATTTAAACTTTGCCTTAATTGAGCTGGTTCTTCTTCCTCAGAGTTCTGACCCTTTCCTTCCCTTGGGCTGGTTGGCTAGTGACCAGCACTGCTTGCTCCCCATTAGCTTGCTGCCTGCAACGATCTGTTGAATTCACACTGTTGGAAATAGATCCCTCTCTGGCCTGTTGTTTTGTAGCCACTTGGAATCCCAGAATAATGAGAGCTAAATATCTCTGCAAGCAAAAATAACTTCTTCCTTTACCTTCTGGTCTATCAGTAGGGGGGTCCACAGTAGCTGTCTGTGGTTCTAAGGAGAAATTTTTGGTGGTGCTTTGATAGAAGTGCTTCCCTCCCTCTACATCGTACCCATCCTGCCACTCTTCCTCTTCAGCCTTGCTTCTCTTCCTCTAAATCCTACAAGAATGAAGACATTACTTTGCTCATGTCTAAGGTGAAGGGGCAGAAGAACAATTTCTGCAACACACTTGAGGAATTATGGTACAGTAAGCCTTCCTCCCTCTAGCCCTTGATTAATAAATGGATCCATTTTTGCACATAGCCTGAGAACACTGCCTCTCATAACAGCTGCTGGTTAGGAGCCTTGTGTAGATGTACACGGCTGACCCTAAGGGAGTACTGTAATGGCCTTCATGTGTTGCCATCATGATCCCTGCCTGCCGCCACTCCTCCCTGGCTGCTCAGGGTGGTGGGGAGGTGCAGCAATAGCTAGAGAGCAGCTCCCACAATCTGACCTGTTGCATCCCTCTCCTTTTTTGCTTTAACCAGCTCCTTAACTCAGAGTCAATTTTGTGCAGCTTCGCCACCTCCATAGATCAACATTCTCTAAGCCTGGATTAGCACTGATAGGAACAACTCAGTCAAGAAAGACAAAACCTAGCCTGCATTGGTGCCAGTTCCATCATGGACAAGATGCCACTTGCTCTGGGGCTGAGGAGTTAGCTTGGCAGTCTAAGTGCCTACCTGGCAAATGCAAAGACCCTGGCTCCACACCCAGTACCACATGCCATGCAGCCCCGGAATCATGCTGGCTACCAAATCCTGGAATCCCAGCACTCGGGAGGCTGAGACTCGGGAGGATCGCTATGAGTTTGAGCTGTGTTTCAAGACCCTGTATCAAATACATAAGTAAATAAACATTTAAAAAAATGCCGCTTCCTCAAGAAGAGGATCTGATTCAGACAAGCTTCCACCTGAATTTGACCTTTTGTCTACCATCTTTATTTCAGAAAACTTGCAATTGTCATTTCTTTTTCTGTTGCCTGGAAATGTGATTTTTTTCAAAGAATTGTGTACATGTTTGCAGTAGGTGGCAAACAGTAGTTGCAGTCATCGGGGGAATTAGTGGGGAGTGTTTCACATCTCCGTTCATTTTGCATCACCATCTCGTTCACAAAGTTTCTGTTTCTTATTATCTACTCTTCACTTTGCTTTTTAATTTATTTTTACTTTAGGGTTTTTCATGTTGGAAGAACTCTGGGATATCTAAGCTTGTGTGTCTGATTTGTTTCAGTTATCAGTACGGGCTGATGTGGGCCACCAAAGAGCACAGTGGTCTCTGCACTGCCTCCTTTGAGGAGCACTGTTGAGATTTTGAGTGGGGTTGCAATTACATGTGTACATTTTGGAAGAATGATCATTTGGACTGTATTGGTTCTGTCTGCCAAGGAGTAGGAGATAGTTTTTTCCATTTTTTGGCATCTATTTGAGCTCTTTTTTCACCATAGAAGTGTTTCACTTCCTTGTTTAGGTTAATTTCAAGGTATTGAATTTTTCTTGATTCTTTTGGAAATTATATATATATATATATATATATAATTTCCAAAAGAATCAATATATATAAATATATATATATATATATATATTTAATTTCTTCTCAGTGAATTCATTATTTATATAGAGCAGTGCTATTGGAATTTATTTATTTGTTTATTTATTACAGGATCTCACAATGCAGTTCAGACTCAGTGATCCTCTTATCTCAGCCTCCCCAGTGCTAGAATTACAGGCATGCGTCACCAGCCAAGTTTGGAGGCTAATGTGCTGTGCAGTACTAGGGACTGAACCCTGGTCTTTGTGCTTGGCAGGCAGGTGTTTAGACTGCCAGCTATCACCCCAGCCCAGGAGTGTGCTATTGGTTTTGTGTCTTGATTTTATATTTGGCTATAGTGCTAAATTTGTCATTTAATTTTATGAGTCCTTTGGTGTAATTTTTTGGATCTTCTGTGTAAAAGGTTAGGTGGCCTGTGAACAGGATATTTTGACTTCTTCCTTTCTCATATGTATCTTTTCTATGTTTTTTCTTGCCTGATTGCTCTGGCTAAAGGCCAAGAACCACATTGCCAAGAGTGCTGGTAGAGGACACCCTAATCTTCCTGATGCTAGCGGGGTAGCTTTCAGTTTTTCTCTACTTCATATGATGTTGGCAGTAGTTTTGTCATAAATGACTTACCAGACTGAAATAGGGTCTCTTTCTGGATATTTTCTTCATGATTTTTATGATGAATGAATATGAGATTTTTGTCAGAGGCCTTTTCTGAGTACACTGGGGTGGTCGTGTGATTTTTTTTGTCCTTGTTTTCTACTGGTGTGGTTTATTTCATACATTGATTTGGGTATGTTGAACCATCCTTGCATGTCTGAGGTGAACCCTCTACTTGATAGTGATAATATAATCTTTTTATTGATTTGTCGTATTCTGTTTGTCAGTGTCTTGTTGAAGATCTTTGTATCCATGTTCAATAAAGGGATTGGCCTGTATTTTTTAGATTAAGTCGTTGTCTGATTTTGGAATCAAGGTTATGCTAGAATAGGAATTATTCCATACATATTATGTGATCATAATATAGTGCAATGAAACTAGAAATCAGAAGTGACAAAGTAATAGAAATTTAAAACTTTTAGACAGTTTTTTGTCCATTTACAACACAGAATTTCTTTCTCAAGTGTCTAGGAGTCATCCTTTTGAAATATGATGATCAAAAAAGACAGAACCATTAATACTCTATTTTATTATTATTCTTTAATTTATTTTTTATTTTATTGAAGTACAAATATCAATCAGACAGTGTTAAGACACCTTAACAAGACAGATTCGATAAATTAATACACTGCAAACTGTTTTCATACTGTTTTGGTATCGTACAAGGTGCATACATGATATTATACTTACAGACATTATTATAGCAGACGTCTTTTATCAGTAAATTAAGAGTGTAGCTGTTTACTTATCTTATTTTTTATACCTGAATTATATGGAAAGACTAATTTTAAAAGACAGCAATTAACATCTACAAATGGCCTAGTCAGAGAGGAAAACCTGTACCAATGCAGGAATCCCCCTGTGTAGAGCCATCCCACTGGGCAATTCCTCCCAAATACACAGTCTAAGAAATTTCCACTAACGTACTCCAGGAATTCAAAAATTTCCTGTCCTTGATTTCACTGAAGTTGAGTTCAGACTGTTTTCAGTAGAGTTAAGTAAAATCATTTTTTTATCCATTTAGCTTTGTCCATGCGCATTTTTGCTTTGACATCAGCCATCTCTCAAGTGGTTGGCTATCCTTCTTCTTGTTCGTTTTTTTTTGGTGGAACCAGGGATTGAACTCAGGCCCTTGCACTTGCCAGAGAAGCACCGAGCCATCTCCTCGGCGCCTAAAGCGCCACCATTATTATTATTATTTTATTTTTTGGCAGAACTGGGGATTGAACTGAGGCCCTTTTAAAAAAACTGATATTTATATTTGCTACTAAGGATCAAACTCAGGACCTTGCACTTGCCAGGCAGGTGCTTATGCCACTGAACTATATCCCCAGCAAGCCTTCCTGAGAACAGTGCACCCTAAGGCTTAGTTATGGCCCTCTGATGCTAACAGGTCAGAGTGAGCAGTGGCAGTAATTACAGCTTGGTGACAGTTCACACATGCTCTTGGGTCCACTCCTGGGGCTGTGTCTTGTTTTGGATATACACATAAATATATATTTAGCTTTTATCTTGACTACTTTGAAGTAAATTCAGAATACTTGGATGCTTTTAACGTACATATTTAGTTTTTAGTTTCTAATAAAAAGAATATTCTCTTCCACAATCAAATAATGAGTATCACTTTCAATAAATTTAACATAGAAACAAAATGTTTTTCTGGTCTACAGTTATACTCTGATCTTGTTAACTGACCTAATAATGTACTTAGTGATACCTTCTCAACTCAAAGGGTGACAAGATGTTGAAAGTAATTTCTAGGTCTGCATTTTAAGGATATTTTCTCAGCATTTATCTTTTATAACATGGATATTTTAAAATAAAATAGGACTCTCCACCTCATTCTGTATTTTAAAGTAAAATAACTCATAATTTTGATCTGACTAATGTTCCTTCATAGATAGACTTATGCCAAAACACTGCAAAAGAGTACTTGTACCCTTCCCAGGACATCATATTCCAGGCAACTGTGTCTCTCTGCTTTTCATTTGTGAAGTTTATTCTGACCATGTGGTCAAGGTGTGTGTAATTTTATAACTGGGTGGTTATTACTTTTCTTTTGCAACTGCTAAGCCACCTGTGGGAGGGTACTGCAAAAGTCACAAAACATACCTGATTCTGCTCTCACTTGTTCACTTGGGTTAAAGTTTCTCTCCCTTGTTTTTCTGTATTTGAGATACAGATGAGCCTATTAATTTATTACAGTTTTATTTCATTTGATGTGAGTTTTAGTCTCTCATCCACTTCTCATCTTTATTTTTAAAAATACAGAAAATTAATATGTTTATAAAAGTTGACTATTAAGAAACATTTGTACTGTTTCTCCTCCTCTCCCACTTACCCCTTAGAGTAGCAAAGAAAGATCTCTGATTTATCCTTCACTCTTTATTTTTGTAAAGGTAGCTAAAAATATGGGTATTTTTACTGTCTTTTTTTTTCTTAAACAAAAGAGAACATGAGCTGTTTTCTACTTTGTTCACCTAACATCTTCTGGAAAACACACCACACAATGTGTCATTTTTTTATTAGTATGATAAGTGAAATTCAGTTGCTAAGTGAAATTCAGTTGATAAACACATTTTGTAAAGTATCATTGTTTAGCAATAAGAAAATACCTGCATTCTTGGTAAAGCAGATGCATCATTTGACTAACTCAATGGATAGTGCTTACGGTGGGCCTTCTAGTCTGATATTGCTTGGAACACATCTTAGTTATGTTCCCATCTCTGAGATATGATACCCATCACTTAAAGGAAGAAAGGTTTATTTTCTCTCATAGCTTGCAGAGGATTCACGGTCAGGTCGCTGCATGGTGGGGCACCAGGGCAGAGGAGGCTCAGGGCATGGCCAGGTGGCAGGAAGCAGAGGGGCCAAGGAGGAAGGGGGAAGGTGACCTTCCAGCCCCTCCAGCCGGGCTTTACCTCCCAACACCACATTTAGCTAAGAACTCATCAGCAGACACATCCACCATTAAGCACTACAGGCCCGTGGTCCTGTCTGCTCCCAACAGCCCCACCTGTGAGCACATGAGGCTTAGGGGGAGGCATCTGGATCTCAACCATAGCACTGCATTTGCAGCTCTTTTTCATTTTGACTACCTCGTATTGTTTGATATGCTTCACTTGACAAAGGAGATAAAGAAAAACAACTTCATGTGTTTACAAAGCTGCTTTTTCGATTAAAGTCAGTTAAATCCATAGTAACAATATTAGTGTACACACACACACACACACACACACACATATTATATTATGTATTTGGTACAGAGTCTCACTATGCAACTTGGACTCGTAGTGATCCTCCTGCTTTCAGCCCCCCAGCAGTGGGATTACAGGTGTGCACTGCCATGCCCAGCCTCAGTCACCGACTCAGCGTAGCTGGGGGGTGGGCCAGTGTGACATGTGGGACCAGCCAAAGCAGGGACTTAGTCCACTGAGCTATCTTGCCAGCTCTAGTACACATGTATTTGACATTTGCATTGAAATTATAGAATTCATGTTTCCCAGGTTTATCTTTGTCTTTCATTTAAATGCCCTGTTTTTTTTTTTCTTTCTACTTTTATTATTTCAAATGTTCAAGTACGGATCTGTGAGCCATTGCAAAAGCATCGCATTTCATCCACGAAGGGTGAAAATCATGTTTTTTCTTCTCACAATATTGGAGGCTCAGGTCTTGAAAACTTTTTTTAAAAAAGGGAGTAAAAAAAATTACCAGTGTGCATTTACGATATAGATATGCTACCTTTGAATTCTTAAGATTGCATAATCACACATGAATTGTTTCGTTTCTATGTCCCAGAAAATACAGTGGTATGAATAGTGTTATCTCGGTTATGTTTCTTATTACTGGCACAACACACTTGACACCCAAAGTTGAGGGACAAAAGCTTTGTTTCAGCTCACAATATGTGGAGGCTTCAGTCCATACTGACGCTTTGAAGAAAGGGTTGCATGGCAGGTGGGCATGGGAAAGGAGGAGCAGTCCCTGGGAGGGGAGACAGGAAGCAGCCGCCAGCAGTGGGCCTTCCTTTCCTTTAATTTCCTTCAGGCTACAAGCCTACTGGTTGGTGACATCTGTATCCAGAGTAGGGCTTCTTCCATCAGGAAATCCATTCAGCCATCCCCAGCACTAAGCTAAACCAAATCAGTGGACTAATCCAGTACCCTGCACATGTAAGCCCAGTGTCACACTGCCATGACCTAGCCACTATTTTTTTTTTTTTTTTGTCTTTTTGAGACAGGGTCTCACTGTGCAGTTCAGGCTGGCCTTAAGCTCACTTTGTAGCTCAGGCTGGTTTTGAACTCACAACAATCCTCCTGCCTCAGCCTCCCAAGTGCTGGGATTACAGGCATGTGCCACCATGTCAGACCCTAGCCACTTCTTACAAGACCCTCTGATGAATGCTGAGGCTTTGGGGGCCCATCTGTATATCAGCTATAACTCTTATGGTTAGAAGTCTCAATGCCAATGAACACAAAACCAAAAAGAATCTTAAATTATGTTTTTATCAGTTCTGGAGCTGTCAATGCTTGCATTACTAATGCTTTCCAGTTGTACTCAGTGGATTACAGATTCCCTGAGTGCTTTCAACATGTAATAGTAGAAAAAACAGTGGGCCGAAAGCCTAGTAGCTTGCTTTACAGTCTTGGCTCTGATATATTTGACTAACTAGCTTCATTGGAAGAACCTTGAACATTGTATAATCTAGTTATAGTTTTTCTAGAGGAATTTTTATTTTTTAAATAAGAACACTGCGGCCAGGGATACAGCTCAGCAGCACAGCACTTGCCTGGAAAGCGTGAGGTTAAAAATTTTATTCCCAGTATAAAAATCCAGAATGAAGACCACTAATGTTACTAATAATTATGAACAATTTTCCATAAAAGAAATAATATGTTAATTTACACACACACTCATGAATTTGAAATATATATATATATATATATATATATATATATATATATATATATATATATTTCAGATTGAATTTAGTTTTATGTAGAAAACAACCAGGGGGTACAGAACAGAGCACAGTACATTTCTTTCCATCTCCATCTTCCCTTCCCTACCCATCTTATCTAGCACAGGAAAGTAGATTTTTTTTTCTAAAGAGAAATAAAGAAATATAATTGAAATACCACACGAGTGGCAATCAATATCAGCAAGACATGAAGTTGCCTTGTAGATATTTTAAAACCCTAATGTCCATCGGGAGGAATATACTAGGACCGGAGCACCTGGAAAGCAACAAGGGCCAGGAAAAGAGGTCAAGATGGTCACAGGGACAAATGATGGAGGGAGGAGGAGGGGACGAGGCCATTTGGAGGCGTGGGTTTGAGCTGGCCACATCTTGGTGGAAAGGGCCAGGGAAGAAAACGCTTTCATTCTGCGTGAAGTTTGCTTCTCAGGAAGCACGCTTATTGGCTGTGGACTGCACATGGCCACGCCTTAGGGTGTGAAGGACATAATGTTAGGACAACAGAACTCATTTTAAAAAAAATTTCTCTTACTGAAAACTATGCCAAAGGCTAGTGTTGCAATCCCTTAATGGAAATTTTGTTTTTAGTCTGACAGAAGGCCAGGATTTCACGCTCCCTTATAGGCTTTCTTTCTGCTTCAAATGTCTGTCCTTCCTTTTACATTTGAATGTTTTGTATTAATTTTTCATGATTCATCAACAAAAGTGAGAAAGTTTTTCTGAGCTTTTCTTTCTTTAGATTGGTTGTCTTTCTCCCGTGTTTCACAGAACCCTGGCCTTCTTTTCTTCTTTACCTTCTTATTTTCCTGAATCAGATTTTTCTTATTTTAATTGTTTGTCTTCTACTTAGAATTGCTGACATTTGAAATGTATCTTAACTTCTTTTCACATCTATTCTTAGAATGAGTAAACCTATTTCACATTCATGAGTTTTTAGGACTATGTCTCTCGTCTGTAATTCCCTTCATTCTTGTCTGCTGAGAAATTTCTTATTATTTTCTGTAATTTTAGGTTTTCTGTGAAGTCTTTCTTGAGCTCGTCTCTTGCCCAGGCATATTTAAGTAGCTGGCTATCTTAATTTTTATGTGTTACTAAAGGATGGTTTGTATTTTTTCATTCAGATATAAAATAAAACACATGTGAAATATTTTAATTCATCAGTTAATGAGTTAACAACAACAGGTAGTGATTTCTTCAAATAAGAATAAGATCTATGGAGATTTATGTGTCTGATAGATAAATTCATTTGTGTTGCCATAAGCAGGAGCCATTTACGTTACCACAGCGAGGAATATCTGCAACACCATCATTTCATGGCAGAGCTACAAGCTATTCCAGCCAGACAGTGAAGCACATAAGTCCTATAGACTCAGATGACCCTTAGCCCTATAAGCAGGACACCCAATAATCCTCTTGCCTGCACGAAATTTTAGTCATAGTTTCCTTACATGATTAACTTTTTACCCTCTCAAAGTCATTTCTTGTTTTTCCTCTTCCTCTTTGCCACATTGTGACTCTGAAAAAAAAGGAAGCAGATACAAATCCTTTCTCTGGTCCAAGAAAAGAGAGATGCTCATCTGTCCCCTTTCATTTATGAGTGAGACTGGGTTCTAAGAGGAACGGTTACGAACTGGAGAGGAGAACCGTGGAATGACTACAGGTCACAGTGGCCTATTATGTGCCCATGAAGTTCTGGGAGACAGGATGATGAAAGCTCCAGACATAGAGAAATGATAAGGAGAGAAAAATGCTAATTACTCTGGTTGGATCAGCGTACACTGAGTACCTGCATGATCGTCCATGTGTTACTCTACCTCTTTTAGAGTACTGATACTCTAAAAGTATCAAACAGAACCCTATGAGTACATACAATTAATATATGGTAACGAAAAACAAAGTGAAAGTGAATTTTAGAATTTAAACTTAGGCAAGCATTGCAGAAATAGGACTGGGAAGATAATTTGATGATTCTTGCACTCTATGCTTCCAAACTGTGTCTCTTACCTTTATAGAGAGTAGGAGATTCTTTAAGGAACTGGGACCATGAAGGAAGATAACTAGATATGACTGTGGCCAAGGCAACAATAAGCACAAAAATAGCTTTTACAGAATCTACCAGTGGATGAGTTCCTTCCAAGAGAGCTTGGCTTAGTTTATGATCGTTATCAGTACTCTAAAAGGGGTGGAGTAACACATGGATGATCACACAGGACTTAAACAGCAGACCAGGGTTTAAACCCAGCACAACTGGATTCTGAGTTTTTAAGTAACTACCAATTCATGCTAGTAGAAGCACAAGAACGTGTTCCTGGGATGGGTTGTGCTGTTTGGTATTTGAAGCATTATCTACCTAGACGTTTTCAACTCATACCTTGGGGTGGGTCTCTGAATTTCTTTATCAGTCAAAATGTTAAAACCAATAGCACAAAATAGAAGACACGGATACAAACCATACTACTACAAATCACATACAGCCATCTGATTCCTGACAAAGGAGCTTAAAATATGGGAGAAAAGATATGCTCTTTATTTAACAAGTAGTGGTAAGAAAACTGGAAATCTTGAGGAATATTAAAACTAGATCCCTTATGCCTTGTACAAAATGAACTCAAAATGAATGAAAGGTCTAGGTATAAGGTCTGGAACTTTGAAATTACTAAATACAGGAAAAACACTTGAGGCTACAGACAAAGGCAAAGATTTAATGAGTACTCAAACAGCACAGGAAATAATAACAAGAATCAATAAATTATATTACATCAAATCAAAAGTTTCTGCATAACAAGGGAAACAATTAACAGAATAGGAACTCTTTCTTTATGGAGAAGGAAAACTTTACAAGCTATTCTTCTAAAGGACAATTATTATTCATAATCTATAAAATATTTTAAAAATTAAACACCAAAACTCAAATAGCCTATTGAATAAATGAGCAAAAGAATTGAACAGACTTTTCTCAAAGGAAGTACAAAGAGCTAGTAAGTATGTGGAGAACTGTTGTAGTGGTGGATACATGGAATCAACTTGGCTGAACTGCCGCTCTGTGGGAGTGCGGACCCCTGCCATGAGGGCCCACCCCAGAGCGACTCCACACTAAAAGGGTATATAAAGGGGTTGGGAAAGGATTCAGCATTCCACTTACTCAGAGGAACTTTGGTTTTTGCAGTCTATTAGGACATTGTCTCCTGGCTTCCTGTCTAGCCTCTTTAGCGTCCAGCTTGGGGCTTTCAGCCTTCCGTGCAGTGGGGATTCTTTAGCCTTCAACTGAAGACTCTTCGGCCTTCCATCCCTTCTGTCACAGGTGCATCGGCTGACTGTTACAGACAGCAGTGGGCTCCAGACCTTGGACTTTATCCTTCAGTCTCTGGTGTGCACACACCCTCTGCACGCTTCCTCATCTGACTCTGGCTGACCCTCTTGTAAGCTAATCTTGCGACTTCTTATACATTTGAACATCTTATGTTGTATCTGTTCCTCATATTACATCTGTTCCCCTAGTAAAACCCTGACTGATGCAACTGTTCAACATCTTCAGCTATTAGTGAGATACAAATTAAAATTACCTTGAGATTCCATCTTTCCCGTGTTACAATAGTTATCATTAAGAGCATGAAAGTAGCAAATTTTGCCAGGATGTAGGGGAAGATGAAACGCCCATGCTTCTGTTGAGAATGTAAATTAGGGCATTTCCTATGGAAATCAGTATGGATGTTCCTGAAAAGAACAAAACTACAGTGACCATTTCTTCCAGTTACATCATTCCACTGTGTGTCTACAGAAATCAAAGTCAGCATGCCACAAGGGTGCCTGTACACCCTCATTTATTGTAGCAAACTGTACCATAGCTAAGAGATTAAATCAGCCTAGGGGACATCAACAGGTGAACTGATACAGAGAATGGGGCATACATATACAATAGAATATTAAATGACAATAAGAACTGTCATTTAAAGAAAATTATGTGGATCTACAGAACATCATGTTGGTGAACTAAGCCAGACTCAGGCAGATATCATATGTTCTTCCTAATATGTGAAATCTAAAAATGATGACAAGAAAATGGAAAGGAAACTAGGAATGGACAAGAGAAAGAGAAGAAGAGGGAAGGAGGTGGTGTAAGGGTGGTGCATGTTAGCCTTTTCACCACAGCTGGAAGAAAACACCTGACATTCACACCTTAAAGGAGGGGAGTTTTATTATATAGCTCATGTCTTTTTTTTTTTTTTTTTTTTTTTTGTATTTTTTAGGGGTCTACAGGGTGTTCAGGGTCTCACTACTAGATCAGAGTTGTAGTGATCCACTTGTTTACAGCCTCCCAAGAGCTGGGATTACAGGCGTGGGCCACCACACCGTCTCAATTGCCATCTCAGTGTGCCCCGGGGGCTGGGAAGATAGCAGGTCGATCCAACCCCTGACCCCTGTGCCTGTTTGCACATGCTTTAATCTGCTGAGCTATTTGGACAGCCCTAATGCTTTTTCTTTTTCCTGTGGTGCTGGGGATGTTTTTAAAGGATTCAGCCAGTAGCAGGCTAGTTCCAAGAGAGAGAGGGAGTGATGGACAGAAGTAGGGAAGGAAAGTTTCTTATATCCAGGAACCCAGAGAAGAGACGGGGAGGGAGGAAGAGTGAGAAAGATGGAGGGAGGAAGAGGGAAAAGGGGAGAGGGGAAGGGAGAGAGGAAGGGAAAGATGGAGAGAAAAAGGGAAGGGGAAAGGGGGAGGAAGAAAAGGAGGGAGAGAGGAAGAGGGAGTGAGGAAGTGAGAGATAGAGATAGAGAAAGACAGAGACAGAGAGACAGAGACAGACATAGAGACAGAGACAGAAAGAGAAAAAGAGAGACAGAGAGAGCAAGCTGGGGACAAGAACACATCTCTCCAGGTCCTCTCCAGGTCACTCCCCAGCGATGTAACTCCAACCAGGTCCCACTTCCTCACAGTGCGTTCAGCTGTTGAACTCATCAGTGGATGGATCTGGAGGTAAGTACAGTGTGTGCCCCATGATCCAGTCATCTTCCAAACACACAAGACCTTGCGGGGATGTTTTGATCTGAGCCGTAACAGGGAGGCAAAGGGGCCATGAATATAATCTAACCACATTATCAGCATTGACCCCTTCGGGACCAAATATAAAACTCATAGGGATGATGGGGTAGTAGCCAGTATGGGGGGGGGGTCAATGATTGATATCATTCTTTCTATGTGAAAATCCAGGAAAATGCAACCAGGTAGTCTGTGTATCCAACACACATGAATAAAACTATGGAAGAAGAGTAATTTTCGACATTTATTTTTAACCTTTGATGTTTGAAGTCACGGTTTCATGAGCAGTAGTTTGAAGAATCTACTTGTACTTTTACTTGTTGGATGGTTTAATTTATAGCAAAATTCAGTTTTTATGTTAATTACATTTGGCTAAACAAGTGATGGCTTGTCAAACAGGCAAAAATAGACACGTGAATGTAGTCTGAGGGAATATTTTTTATGTAAAATAATTCATTAGTTGTATATTGCTTTCAGAGCTATAGAAGATCCTGACCCACTGTGGTTGTTGTTTTCTGTTTTTTTTTCTTCCTGGCTCTTTTCAAACTAGATGCAAACAGTAATAAAAAATAAAATGCCCACAGAAATTGTGTAGTATAATTCTGTGTTGTTAGAAACATAATGTAAGGGCCAGGGAGATGGCTCAGTGGAATAAGCGCTTCCCTGGCAAGTGCAAGGACCTGAGTTCAATTCCCCGGTTCTGCAAAAAAAAAAAAAAAAAGAAACATAATGTAGTATTTAAAGTTTTGAAGATTTTCAAATAAAAACATAAATAAGTTATTTATTTGATACAGGGTTTCATTATGAAGCTCAGACTCCTAGTGATCTTCCTGTGTCAGCTTCCCCAGGGCTGGAATTACAGGTGTGCACCATCACGTCCATTTTCAGGGGAGCACAGCATGCAGTACTGAGGATTGAACTTGGGTCCCTGCACTTGCCAGACAGGCACTTAGACCACCAAGTTATCTCTCAGCCATAAATTTTTGAAGATCTTAAGATAAAAGTGTTCTCAATTTGCTCCATGAAATAATCTTGAAAGCCAAACATTTAAATAGGTGACAAGATATCAGTGTCTCTATGTATCTATGTATCTGTCATCTATCTATGTATCTATGTATCTATGTATCTATGTATCTATCTATCTATCATCTATCTATCTATCTATCTATCTATCTATCTATCTATCTATTTATCTATCTATCTATCATCTATCTATCTATGTATGTATGTATGTATCTATCTATCTATCTATCTATCTATCTATCTATCTATCTATCTAATGGACCAAAATTTCTGTTCTGAAAAATGAAGAGCACTCTACAATTTTAGAGTTAAAAATCTTCTTTAGAGAAAATGAAGTTCGACCTTTTTAACTTCCCAGAAATAAAGGAGAAAATTTGGCTCAGTGAAAATAAATGACTGGTGAAAGATGACGCAGCCTGTTGATCAACATGATGCACTGAGATAAGAAATTGAAAGATGGTGGTATAGAAAATTAATTGCATAAGAAAGTAATTTTATTATAATGCTAGTAAAAAGCCCAGTAACTCTGTTATGAAATTGATTCTTAAAATGTAGAAAATTGCCATAACATGTACTGCAAATTATCCATGACTTTCAACTTTATTCTTTATTTCTCAATTAATTTTACTATTTTGACAAATTTAATCTGTTGTGTGGTTACATTTTAATCACTCACTCCAAGCAGGTGCTATGCAAGGGATCTGTTATTTAAT
>PVKA01037274.1:0-21091 GCA_004027165.1 Ctenomys sociabilis | reverse complement strand
TTCAAATAAGTTATTTCAAATTGAATACAGAAGCATGAAGAATAAAATATATCAGTAAATGAGTAACTTGTGCTATAAAGTTCTTATGAACATCTATTCATAAAATGTATTATACTACCTATAAAACAAAACTAGAAGGGACAGTCTTGATTTTACACTAACAAAAAAGTTAAAGGTAATGTTATGTCATGATTAATATTCATTGTACTGTATAGATAATGTTTCACTTTAACATAAAGGGAAGCATCTTAAAGAAATTGGTACCGGGCATGGTGGCGCATGCTTGTAATCCCAGCACTCGGGAGGCTGAGGCAGGAGGATTGTTGTGAGTTCGAGACCAGCCTGAGCTACAAAGTGAGCTTAAAGCCAGCCTGAACTGCATAGCGAGACCCTGTCTCAAAAAGACAAAAAAAAAAAAAAGAAATTGGTGTATCACTAGTGGATGTGGAAGTAAACTCCCATTTCTCAAATTACCAAAAATGTATTATTAATAAAGAATCATGTACTATTATTGAAAAAAAAAATAACATAGAGCCAGTGCTGCCTGACTTTCTGAAGGACTTATGAAGATGTTCACGGGCCGTTAAGTTGTGGGTTTCTTGGAGAATTTAAGTCATTCTAAGTTATTTTTTTATTATTATTATTTTTATTGAAGAACAAATAGCAATGAGACAGTTTCAAGACAAATTAACAGGACAGATTCAACAAATCAATACATTGCAAAATGTTTTTGTAATGTTTCAGTGTCCTACAAGGTGCCTACATGATATTATACTTACAGGCATTATTATAGCAGATGTCTCTAATCAGTGAATGAAGAGAGTGCAGCTATATACCTATCTTATTTCTCTACAGCTGATTTATATCACAGATTCGACAATTAACACCCTCTACCTTGTTATCTCCCCAGTGTTTGTCCATAGTACGAAAAGCCAACATAATATCCTGTCCAACCATTATTAGTGCAAATCTTGCTTCTCATAGAATTATGCAGAAGCACAGCATATTTATCCTAACTGTACTGTTTATACATACACATCATGATTCTTCCTTTGTATCCCCCACCCCTTGTTTTTTGTCTAGACCTGTCAAAGATGAGCACTCCATTGTCATTAAATCAATTTAGGTGCCTGAACTCAGTGACACAATCCAACACAGTGCAGCATTCCACAATAATAATGAGTTATATGAAGAAGTTGTTGACTATAGCCATTTACAGTTCAACTTATTATTATGGCCCCACGTTATATACCTCATTTTTATACTTTTCTGCTGGATCATTAAGACCAAGATAGATCAAGACCTATATAACAAAAGATGTAGCTTTTGTTTCTGATGAGGTCAGTGAAGTCCCCTCAGGGTTTATCTTGTAATCCTGTACCTCGCTCTGTAGATCCTTTGTCTGTCTGCAGATGAGTCACGACCAATGCTTGACCAGTTTGCTCTCTGTGAGAGCTGTGAGAAAGTTTTCTCTCCATGTGATTCTCCCTAGGCACACTATAGATCATCAGTCTCTTTCCTCTGTGGCTCCATAATCTCCTTGATCAGAAAATTTGGGGCACAACCAAGTTTCATGATGTTAAACTGAAAAAAAGTTGGACTGAGTCCTATAACAATTTGATTTCAGTCTGCTGAGGAGGGTATCCAAATAGCCAGGGAATTATTAACCGAATCACAGTGAGGTGGCCCTAAGTTCTGTGAAACTTTATTTTTCATTTTATTTGGTAATTTCTTTAACAAATAAGAAATTAGGCATATTAATAGGGTTCCACATAATGTTTCAGTACATTCATTTGGGCTTTGTCTTACAATTGCACTTTTGGAATCCCTTACATAATCAGGATATCAATGCCCTGTCTGATATATACTTTACAAATATTTTTCCCATTCTGTAGGTTGACTTGGGATTCTGTTGATTCCTTAGCAATGCAAAAATGTTTTGGTGAGTATAATCCAATTTGTCTGTATGTGCTTTTGTTTCCTGTGCTTTATAGAATCTTGTCCAAAAATTCCTGGCCCATTCCAATCTTCTAAAGTATTTCCCTATACTCCCTTTTAGAAGTTTCATAGTTTCAGGTCTTAAATTTAAGTATTTAATCCATTTTTAGTTGCAACTGGTGAGAGAGCATTAGCTTCATTCACCTTCCTGTGGATATCCAATTTTATGAACAACATTCTTAGTTCCATTTTGCATTACTGAGACAAAATCTACAAGTTAAAGGAGCAAAGCTTTATAGGAAACACAGAGAAACAGTCCATGGCAGAGAAGCCAGGAGACAGTGAAGCGGTGAGAAGAAGCAGCCAGCTGCATCCCTCTCTCCCTTTAAATCTATTGATTCATGTGATCCATATCCAGGGTGGGGTTTCCATTATCCACACCCTTTTTCTTATAAGCAGAATACATTTATTGAAGGAAAGAAATGTCTGAGAGAGGGACAGGACGGGGGCCCAAGCGGGTTGTCCCACTATCCATAAACCTCAATCCCAGTACCATACCCTTACTCTACATTCACACAGCCTAAGGCAACCACTTTGAAATTCCCCACCTATGAGTACATGAAACTTTGGGGCACATCTAGATAAAAGCCATAACAACTACTTATTCTCTGATGCAAGTTCTTAGCACAGCTGTAGAAAATCAGCTGAGTTTTACTTCTAACCCCTGTTGCATTCTTTTGTTCTTTGTGTTTGTTTTTATGCTGATATTTGCTTACCATAGATTTTTAATATATTCTTAAGACAGGTGACATAATGTTTCTTGTTTTATTTCTTCACTCTTCAGGCCTCTCTCTCTCTCTCTCTCTCTCTCCCTCCCTCCCTCCCTTCCTCCCTAGTTCTATGTAAATTTTTGGAGTTTATCCTTGTTCTATGAAGTAAATCATTGATATTTTGAGAAGGATTGTTTTGTATCTGTAATCTTCTTATGTAGTATAAACATTTTAACTATATTTAATATTCCAAATAACCCGATTTTCTGCCACTGTTATTGTGGACTGCTGGACTGTGTTGGAATGTTTCGCTGAATTCAAGCACCTACAATAATTGAATGACAATGGAACACCCATCTTTGACAGGACTAAACAAAAGGGGGGATGCAGGGGAAGACCCATTCTGTGTTTGTATAAACAGTACAGTTAGGATAGATATGCAGTGCTCTGGCATAATTCTATGAGAAGAAATATATGCACTAATGGTGTTTGGACAGGATATCCTGTCTGCTGCTTGTGATGTGGATAACCACTGGGAAGATAACAGTTGTAAAAAGAATTAGTTATTGAAACTGTACTATAATTCAGCTTTGGAAAAAAAAGATAGGTATACAGCTACATTCTCTTAATTCATTGATCAGAGGCATCTGCTCTAATAGTATTTGTTCATGGAGTATTGTGTATGCACCTTGTGCAACAGAAGGCCAATACGAAAACAATGTGCAATGTATAAATTGTTGAATGTGTCCTAGTGATTTGATTTGGAACTGTCTCACTGCTACTTGTTCTTCAATAAAAAAATAAATTAAATTTTAAAAAACATGATTTTCTTTTTCTATCCTTTTAAACTTCTTTCATCAATGTTTTATAATTTTTATTTACAGATCTTTCACTTTTTTATTGAATTTATTCCTAGATATTTTAGTTTATTATAGTTCTAAAAATGTGATTGCTCTCTTGGTTTCTGTTTCATATAATTCTCTCGTGGCATATAGCAACAATTGCTGATTTCTGTATACTGATTTTGTATCTTGAAATATCATTTAATAGCTACAATGGGTTTGTGGTGGACTATATTTCTTGTAGACTATATTTCTTTCATGCCATCTGCACTTATCTCCTTTGGACTCTCTTTTTTTCTTTCTGTAATCTCATCACTCTAGCTTCACACTCCAGAAGTTGTGCGAAGTGGCGAAAGCAAGCATCTTTCTTTGTTTTGTTCCAGTCTTAGAGATCACGTTTTCAGCTTCTTTCTATTCAGTAGCATGTTAGATGTTGGCTTTGCATACACAACCTTTATTGCACTGAGACATGTTCCTTCCATGCCTAATGTGTTTAATGTTTTATCTTTAAATTATATCAAGTGCTTCTTTATGAGAGGTGACTATACAGTTTTATCCTTTGTTCTGTTGATGTGGTTTAACACATTTATTCATTTGTAATAATCACTTTACTGTGCTGTTGGATTCAGTTTGTGGTTAATTTTGTTGCATCCTTATTTGGTTTCGGTTCCAGGATAATTACTGGTCTTATAGAATGTTTTTGGCATAATTCCTTCTTCTCTATTCTTTTGGAGTAACAGTGATTGGAACTAATTCTTCTTTAAATGTGAGGTAGAACTCAGCAGTAAAGGCATCTTGTCCTAAGTTTTTAATTGAGTGGCTTTTTATTAATTCAATCTCATTTCTTGTTTTTGCTCTTTATGTTTCTATTTCTTCATAATTCAATCTTGTAAGGTCTATGCAATGTCTAAGAATTTGTGCATGTCTTTTGGGTTATTAAATTTGTTGATAACCCAACAAATATAATCATTATAATGATCTCAAATGATCTTTGGTATTTTTGTGATGCTAATTTTAATGTCTCTCCCCCTTTCGTGTCTGATTTTGCTTGAGTTTTCGCTTTCTTAGTATGCTTGAGGATTTGTTTACTTTATCCATCTTTTGAAGAATCAGGTCTTTGCTTTGTTGATTGCTTATATATATTAAACCCCATTTCATTTATTTCTACTCTGATCTTTGTTATTTCTTCTACTTTTTTTTTCATAGTACCAGGGATTGAGTGTAGGACCTTGCACTTGCCAAGTAAGTGCTTATTCTACTGAGCTATCTCCCAGACTCTTTTCCAGTAATTTTGGATTTGCCTTGTTCTTACTTTTATAGTTCCTCAAGATGCAATGATGAGTTATTTGAAATCTTTGTGTGTGTTTTTTGTTGTTGTTGTTGTTGTTGTTTTTATGTAGGCATTGATTGCTATAAACTTTCTTCCTGGTAATTCTTTTGATGAATAAATTGTGATTCAAATCTCATTTGTTTCAAGACACTTTGAACTTTTCTTCTTAATCTCTTCCTCGATCTGTTGACTATCCAAAAGTAAGTTGTTTAATTTCCATGTATTTATATATTGTGTAGTGTCCAAGGTCTTCTTGTTATTGATTTCTAGTTTTATTGCATTGTGGTCAGAAAAAAGTACTTCATATGAACCTCACTTCCTAAAATTTCTTAAGACTTTTGTGGCAGATCATATGATCTATCCTGCAGAATGTCCCACATACTCATGAGAAAAACATGTATTCAGTAACCAACTGAATTTTGTGTAGAAGTCTGTTACCTTCATTTTGTCTAGGGCACAATTAATTTAACTCTGCTGTTCCTTTGTTGATTTTCTGTTTAGATGACCTATCCTCTGCTGATGCTGGAATGTTAAAGACCCCAACTATATGGAGTCTATCATGCCCTTTAGGGTCTACTAATGCTTACTTTATATTTTTATGTTCTCCTACTTTAGTCATACATGTTCAGAACTGTTATTTCCTCTTACTGACCTTTTGGGTGTTTTTTTCTTTGCTTTTGATTTGGTCTATTTTATCTAATACTAGTGTGGCCACTCTTGCTTTCTTTTAACTTCCATTTGTATAAACAATCTTATTGCATCTCTTTACTTTCAATCTAAGTGTGTCCTTAGAGGTGAAGTAAGTATTTTTGTGAGCAACATATAATTAATTGGGTCTTGTTTATCCATTCAGTTACACTGTTTCTTTTAACTGGAGAAGACACTCCATTTACATCTAAGTCAATTACTGGTAAGGCAGCAGTCATTATAAGCCACTACATAGTCATTATATAATTTGTTTTCTAGTTTTGCTTTAGTTCCTTTCATCTTCTCTCTTGGTCTTCCTTTGTGGGTAGGTGAGTGCCATAGCAGTAACCCTTTTGACTGGTTGTATGGGAGACCTGGCCAAGACCCTCAATGGCTTGTACAAGGGGTGTGGCAAAATGATAAAATAAACAGAGACATTTTAGTAGTGAATGATGGGGCCTGGGATGCCAGTGCCTCAGGGTGGGCAGAGACAAAGACACTCCAAGCAGCCAGTGTTGAATAGCAAGGGTGGGAGGGGTAGGGTGCCTCCCTGGAACAGCGCAGAAAGTGGTAGAATAGGCGGCATTAACCTCATAAAGGAGACAGCCAAGAACCAACCCCACACTGGGTGATAACCTCCTTGGCCAAGAGGACGATGTTTTCCACATTTCAAGACCAGGCCACAAGGCAGACAGGCCAAAGAGAGCCTCGGGCAGATGATAGCTGTTATGTCCATTAAAATTTGTGGTCCCAAACAAGTTGCTTATTTTTGATTTGTCTATGATAGATTTTTGCATGAAACCTACAAAAACTTCACCAGCTGCTTTGAAATGATAGCAACCTAACATAATCATACCAAAAGAAAAATATGTACTGGTAAAAACTCCCCACTCCCATTCCATTCCTCCCAACATTATTAAGTTTTGAGAGCTTCTTTGATATCTTTTTATACTGCCTATCTCTTAACATATTAATGCAATTATTTTTTAATTATTCTGTTATTTGGTCTTCAATTTAAAATATGAATGTTTTATGCACCATGCTTATCATATTAAAACATTATGAATTTGCATAATTACTCTTACCTCTAGTTTCATACCTTCTTGTGTTTTATTCTCACTCATTAATGTCTCCTTATCTCAGTTTGAAATACTTCTTTTAGCATTTCTTGTAGAATAAGTCTGATGAGGGACCAGAGAGAGAGCTCATCAGCATAAACACCTACTGGCAAGCAGAAGGTCCTGAGTTCAATCTCTGTACCAAAAAGGAAAAAAAAGGATTTCTATTCAGAATAAATCTGATGAGATATATTACCCATAAATACTTGCTGCTATCATTTTGAAAATTCATCTCTGAAATTTTGGTAGTTTCTGCGTCTCTTTCTAACTTTCTGGCTGTCTCTCTTTGAGGTTTGTTGATTTTCTGTGATGCTATGCTTCAAATCCTTTCTTTTTCCAATTAGTTCAACTGCTCCAGGTATTTGTAATTGCTGGGAGGTTTTGCTTTGTGGTTCTCAACAGGAACCACATATAAAATATCTTCCCCTTCTTACAGTTGATAGCAACTTTGGTGATGTACAGAAGCTACACTTTCACCTCCTCTACGCTTTCATAATTTTGAGGTCAAAATTTACGAGATTTTAAAGTGCCTGTTTAGGCAGACACAAGGTCTGGTTGGATACCCAGCATGCTGTGCCGGCCCTGCCCCTGGGGTGTGCTGAGACAGTAAATGTGATGTGCACCTGTAAGCCCAGCACTTAGGAGGCTGAAAAACAGGAGGAATGCTATGAGTCTGAGTTGCACAGTGAGACCCTGACAAGAAAAGATAAATCTTTTTTTTTTAATGGTACCAGGGATTGAACTCAGGATCGTGCACTTGCTGGGCAAGCACTTATTCCACTGAGCTACTATCTCTCCCACCCTCTGTTACATATACTTGCAATGGAGTTTTTAATTGCCTGGATTTCTGTTTGGATCTGTTTCATTGATGCCATTTCTGTTTTATGTTGGGCATTTATAATTTCCATCAATTTTTCCCTTTTTTTTTTTTTTTTTTTTTGTGGAACCGGGTATTGAACTCAGGCCCTTGAGCTTACCAGGCAATTGTTTATTCTACTGAACTATCTCCCTGGCCCTCCATCTGCTTTAATGTCCTTCATTTTGATCACCATTTCTTTTGGAATCTTAGAGATTATTTTTTCTACAGCCTCTTCCATTTGTTTCATTACTTCTACTGTTATCATTGTAGAAAGTTCCAGTGGTTGGTTTCTGATTTATTTTATCTCTTTGTGCTCTGGACTTGTCCTGAGTGGGCTTGGTATTTAGGATTGCATTTTTCTCTTCCTCTTCTTCCTCCTCCTCCTCATTTTCTACACTGTATTTTTTGTTGTATTTTGTTTTTCTGTATTGATGCTTGTAAATTTCTCATTACATAGCTTTATCCCTAGCATCAATGTTTCTGTAGAAAATGTCTGTTCCTCAGATGTTTTCTAGATACAGGTGGCTCTTGGTCTTTATGTATATCCCAAAAAGCTATGTACCCAATATATTAAGAATATGAAGTTGCTATCTGTCTGACTCAGAGCCCATTCCTTTGGTACTGGGCTATAGTGATGGTCACAACCCTATCACAATTACAATGTTGTCATAGAGGAGAAAAAAACTGATTAGAACAGATGTGACATCCTGGTTAAAGTAACAATAACAATAGACTCAAGCGCAACCTAGTTACTGATAAACTGTGGTAACTATTAGCCTAATTAACCTTTAACCATAGGAGGAAGTTCTATAGTTTTATATAATTCAACTTGTACCAGGAACTTTAATGAAACAATTTTCTATTTATTAGAATGATTTTACTCTGTTGTGAGTGGGAGGTTCAGGAGGATAGAGGGTCAGATGGAGAGATGAAAGATGTTAAATGTAGTAGGATAAAGGATGGAGGGCAAAGGATGATCATCCAAGTTTTGGGAAATTGTGGTACACAGGAGGGAAGGATTAGAAGTGAAGGCCTAGCAGCGTAGATTGAACCAGAAAGAGAAAAGACAATGTTTACTCACATGGAAGTATCATAAAATCAAGTGAGATGGATGACGAAAGAGAGGAAGACAGGCCAGGGAAATGGCTCAGTAGAATAAGTGCTTCTCTGGCAAGCGCAAGGGCCTGAGTTCAATCCCCTGTTCCACCAAAAAAAAAAAAAGGAAGAAGTACAAGTAAACCAAAAGAAAGGCTAGAGATCTAAGTGATGAAAGAAAAAAGAAAAAAAAAATTAAAAAAGAGAAATGAAAAAGAAAAAGATAAAGAAAGAGAACAAAAATAGCTACACACACAGAAAAAAGCAAACACACTCCCAAAAAGACAAACAAAATAGGACAAAACAAAACAGTTTTTAAAAGAAATCCCAGGAAGCTACAAAGAGAAAAACCAATCGGAGAAAGATAAAAGCAGTAAATCTCTTCTAGAGCTATCTAGTATGTCCAAGTTGGATCCCTGAAATCTGTACTCTAGCCAGGTTTTCAGGTGGATTGGTGCTGGATATGGGTCTGATCTTGGCTTCCAGGTTTGGAGGATTATATTAATCCTTCTGAGGATGGAGTTCTCCATGAGCTCTTTAGGCAACAAAGAAAAAGCAGCCCCATCTACCTGCTTCCATTGCATATGTTTTTGTGCCCAAGCACAGCACTGGTTCACCTAACTAACCAATATCGTCCCAGGTTGTTATTGCTGCTTAAGAGCCTTCCAGGCTGTCAGTCCCTTTTGCCCTTCATGTTTTTCCTACTGTGGGGCACTACTGTGTTGCTGTGACCCCAACAGCCTGCTTGGGCTCTGATGGAGGGAGTTGCTGCTGGTGACCTTGCTGGCCACCTCTGGGGCCCTGTTGATCACACGGATTGGGTTGTAAGTATTAAATTTCTACAATTTAAGCTTTAATTTTGTTACTAAAAAACTAGTAATATAAAATCAACTTCTGAAATCACTACTATTTAAGATTGGAGAAGGTATTTTTAATTTTTTGAGTCTTCAAAATATAATTTCTGAACAAGGCATGGCAGTGACTCCCTATGACTGGGAACTGTAAGGACTGTAAATTCAAGCCCAGCCTAGGCAAATTAGAGATCTAGAAAAACCTTGTCACTGAGCTGTTGTAGCTCAGTGTAAAATCCTTGGGTTCAGAGGTTCAGTCCTGTTTCTCTCTCTCTCTCTCTCTCTCTCTCTCTCTCTCTCTCTCTCTCTCTCTCTCTCTCTCTCTCTCTCTCTCTCTCTCTCTCTCCCCCTCTCTCTCCCCCCCTCTCTCTCTCTCTCTCTCTCTCTCTCTCACACACACACACACACACACACTTCTCAGTTTATAGAGTTAAACTAAGGTAGTCCATTTTCTTTGATATTTTCTTGTAGGACAATGCCTGCATTAAGTGTATCTTCTCTAAATGAGTTTGAAGATGAAAAGTCGTACAAGGACTTGACCAAATAACTTTTGTTTTGTTTTCTTTCAAATTCAGAAAAAATAGATTATACAAATAATTAAGGGGCATATGAGGAAAAATTAGTTGCCTTAAAATATAACAGATTCCTCCTTCTTAAACAAAAAAATACAATCATTAAGATGTTTGAAAAATTATTGCTGTTATGTTTATATTGATTTAATTATAACATAAAACAGATTTGAAGAGAGCTTGCACGTGAATGTGTGCATACATACACATATCATGAAAAGTATAGCCCCATGGGATTGTGAGTGCAGCTAAGTGCAGACTACATGTTTATATGTACATGGGTGTGTTCCTCGGCACCTATACGTGTATATATGTGTGGTTGTATAGTTGTGGACATAAGTGATTTAGCTCAAGCACAAATAGATAAAAGAAATAGCCTTTCTTGTCCTTTGTGATAACAGTATTCCCTTTTTCAAGAAACATGGCTCCATCTTTGGGCCTACTTCCACATTCTGTATGTTTCTGGTTATATGATTTTCCTTCTGCTGATAACATACTGTCCTGGTTACTACTGCTTATCAATAGGGCTCAGGGTTATATTTCCATCCTTGCATACAACATGCTCTGATCAAATGTAATTCTTCTTTTTCTTCCATTTGCTATTTCCCAACTACTATTAATCACCATTCTTTTTTTTTTTTTTTTTTTTTTTTCAGTACCAGGGATTGAGCTCAGGACCCTGCTGTGGTTGCCAGGCAAGTGCTTATTCTACTGAGCTATCTCCCCAGGCCCCAGTATTCTATACTCAAGACGATGTTAGCTTAGGTTCTACTTATGAGACAGAATATGCTGTACTGGTCTTTAGCTTATTTTACTTGGCATCAATATCTTTCACTTCCCCTCATTTTGCTGCAAATGATGGTAGGTCATTTATCTTTATGGATGAATAACATTCCATTGTGTACATATTTCATGTTTTTCTTTATCTATTCATGTGCTGATAGGTACCTAGACTGACCCCATAGCTTAGCTATTTTGAATAGCACCATAATACACATGGGGGATGCTTGTATCTAAACATGGCCACACACGTATCTCTTTGGCACACTCACATCTCATGTGGATTGGCCCCCAGAAATAGGATCCCTGAACCACATGATAGATCTGTTTTTAGTTTTCTGAGGAATTTCCATACTCTGTAATGACTTTGTTGCCACTAAAAATGTAAAGGAATTCCTTTCCTCACATGCTTGCCAATGTTTGTTTTATAATAGTATTTCTGGCTGAGGTATGATGATAGCTCACTTTGAGCATAATTACCTTTCCCTGGTGGGTAATTATATTCAGCAATTTTATACATTTGTTGGTCATTTATATTTAGACTTTTTAGAAGTGTCTGTGTAGATCATTAGTGCATTTTAAAATAAAGTTACAAGGTTACTTTTCTTTATTTTGAGTTTTCTTCTAGTTGCTTATACATGCTGGATCTTGATCTCTCAGATGAATAGTTGGCCAATATTCTCCCCCATCCTGGAATTCTCTTCAACTTGTTGATTATTCCCTTTGCTGTGCAGAAACTACCTACTTTAGTATTATGCAATTTGTCAATTATTTTGTGTGCTAGGCCTTGCAGGGTCTGGTCGAAAAATAGCCTTGCCCATGTAGAATCTCTAAAGAATTACCTATTTCCTCCTTGCCATTTCATAGTTCTGGTCTTCATTTAAATCATTAATCCATTTTAATTGTGTGACTGAGGAGAGACAGGTGCCTACTGTATATGGGAGTCCAGTTTCAGTGGCATCTTTTGTTGAGGACTCTGTCTTTTCTTAGTGCATGTCCCTAGCTCCTCTGATACAGGCCCATGGATTTAATTTGCAGGGCTTTCCTTCTTGGGCCTGTGCTTTGTGCCACTGCTTGACGTGACAGTGTCTGTGCCCGCACAGTGCCGTTCAGGATCCTAACTTTGTCACTATTTTGAAGTCAGACTATGTGCATCACCTGCTTTCCTTTTTATTTTATTTTGCTCCAGATTGTTTTGGTTATATATAGAGCTATGATTTATTTATCTATAAATTTTAGTTTTTATTTTCTAATTCTGTGGAGAATGTCATTGGAATATTATACAAAATGCATTGAATTAATAAATTCCTTTGAGTAGTGTGGATGTTTTAACAATACCAATTCTTCTAATCCATGGACACAGATATGCTCTCATTGTTTATGCCTGCTTCAGTGTCTTGCATTAACATTTTATAATATTCATTGTAGACAAATCTGATTTCTTTGGTTGCATGTGTTCCTGCAGAAAGGAATTTCTGTGTGTGAGTGAGTGGCTATTTTAAATGGGAGAAAGGGAAAAGGAGGGTGGGGAAGCAAAAGAGAATCAGGCTCTGTTATGTTCCATGTCCCAACTCCCCACTAGGAAAGAAAGTACTGAAATCATGTAATACTGAATTGTTTTTTAATTAAAAAAAAAAAAAGTGTACTCAAGGCCGCAGGATACAACTCAGCAGCATAAGCAACTGCCTGGCAAATGCAAAGTCCTGAATTCAATCTCTGGTACCACAAAAAAAAAAGCGCACTCAGTACCATGCCAACCCCAAAAGCTGGTGTGGTGGCACATGCTTATAATCTCAGCACTGGGGAAGCTGAGACAAGAGGATCACTATGAGTCCAAGCTGCATACTCTGTTCAAAATAAATAAATAAACAAACAAATAAATAATTTTTTTTAAAGTTACTTGTTAGTAAATCTCATTTCCCAATGAATCAGGTAATTTAAAGTCATAATAGGAAGTAGAGAAATCTTTTTTGAATGAGGAGAGGAATAAGACATGGGAGGGAGGGCTGTCCAAATAGCTCAACAGATTAAAGTGCCTGAAAGCAGGCGTAGAGGCCGGGGGTTCAATCCCTGGGAACTGCCATGCTGACCCTGCTCCTGGGGTTCTCTGAGACAAGACTGAGACTGGGTGTGGTGGCAAGCATCTGTAACCCTAGCTCTTGGGAGGCTGTAAACAGGCGGATCACTACAACTCTGATCTAGTAGTGAGATCCTGAACATCCTGTAGAGCCTTACCTAAAAAAACAAGTTAGTAGGAAGGGCTAGTGAGATAGCTCAGTGGACCAAGCACCTGCTTAGGCAAATGCAGGGGTGTCAGGGTTTGCTCTCTGGCAGCACATGCTGCGCCCACTACCAAGACAAGCGGTGGTGGTGCACTCCTGTAATCCCAGCACTGGGGAGGCTGAGACAGGGGGATCATTACGAGTTGAAGCTACATAGCAAGACCCTGTACCAAATAAATAAACAAAAAAGACGTTTTGTTTTGTTTTTTAAGTGCACTCAGAAATACACCTACCACATAAGAACACACCAAGTAAAGCCGGGCGTGGTGGCACACGCCTGTAATCCCAGCACTTGGGAGGCTGAGGCAGGAGGATTGTTGTGAGTTCGAGACCAGCCTGAGCTACAAAGTGAGCTTAAGGCCAGCCTGAACTGCAGTGAGACCCTGTCTCAAAAAGACAAAAAAAAAAAAAAAAAAAAAAAAAAAAAAAAAAAAAAAAAAAAAAAAAAAAGAACACACCAAGTACAAACAAGCACAGAGCTTATGAGCCAGTATAAAATTAAGTTTAGTTCACTTGTAAATGTTCACTGGTGGTCACTGTGAAGAGAAAGCTTGAATTCCTCAACACTTTTCAATCCAAATTCATTCAAAGAGCTTATCATTTGGTTTGCCCACTGAAACCGGTTTTCAAATGTTGTGGATGCATTAGAAGAGCAAAAGAAGCTCTTAGGATAGTCTTCCATTTGTCCCATGATCTTTCCTCACAGGATTCTTTAGCCTTTTGAGTATTTTGCCACATGTAAGTCTCTAATGTGCTCTGCTTATGAAAACTGCCAATATATGACTTTCTCTTTAAGATGATATATCTTGTCTCTCATCTTCAACAACTCAGTAAATGTAAAGGATTGGAGCTCTAGGTTTAATTCAGTTTTCCTCACTAGAAATTACTGAGGAATGCTAGTGTGAATGTGCTATCCTTAGGAGAGGGTATTCCCCAAAGGCCCATGTGCTAAAGCTTCAGGGCCTAGAAAAACAATGACCACTTCAGAGGTGGGGTGTAGTGGGGGGAGTGAGGTTGCTGTGGGTCCCTGGTAGTGATCTTTCTCTCATCTCTGCTCTATGGCTGCACTGTGAGCAGCTTGCTGTCCACAAACTCCTGCCATGAGGTATTGCCCTGCCACAGACGCAAGCCACAGCCTCAACTAACCATAGACCACAAGCCCAATACTACGAGCCAAAAATCAATATTTCCTGTTTAAACAAATAAAACATGGGATTGTTTTCTGATTTTTTTTTTACAAGTATCTATTGATGTATGCAAATGTTAATAATCTATCCAATCTGAATGCCTTGAATTCCTTTCTCTTACTGTTCTGGACAGGACCTCCTAGCTATGTTGAATAAAAGTGATAAATGTGGGCATCCTGGTCTTGTTTCACATCTTAGAAAGTGTTCAAGTCTATTCCATCCAATATGTTGGTTCTGAGATTATTAGTCTGTCTGTCTGTCTGCCTGCCTGTCTGTCTTTCTTTCTTTCGGGCTGGCCTTGCACTCACTTTCTCCCAGGCTGGCCTCAAACTCATGGTGATCCTCCTGCCTCAGCCTGCCAGATGCTGGGACAACAGATGTGTGCCACCATGCCAGACAGGACTGTTAGTCATAACCTTTAGTATGTTGAGATACATTCTTGGTTCATCAGGAATTGGTCTCAGCCTATTTTTATTTTGTTAGAGACAGGGCCTTGCTAAGTCACTAAGTTGCCAGGCTGAGATCAAACTCATGATCCACCAGACTCAGGCTCCCAGACTGCTGAGATTATAGACCTATGCCACCAGGACCAAATTAAAGGGATATTTTGAAGGCTCCCCCTGTTGTACCCAAGTTCATTTGTTTTCATTTTAGGTCTAATACTGTTTGGTTGTAATACTAGGTATTCTGGCATTAGATAAATATAATTATAATGAATGTATCTTCTTGCTGAATTGATTCCTTGCTCATTATATAATGACCTTCATTGTTTTCTCCAGGTTCTGTCTAATACTGCATTTTGAGATATAAGTATAGCTACTCTTGGGCTGAGGGTATAGCTCTGTGGTATAGAACTTGCCTAGCACGCATGAGACCCAGGATTCAAACCCCAGAACTCACAGACACACACACACACACACACACACACACACACACACTGAGACAGACAGTCAGACAGACAGTCAGACAGAGACAGACAGACAAGCAGAGAAAGAATAACCATTGTTGCTCACCCTAAGCTTACATTTTCTTGGAGTTTCATATTCCATCTTTTCTGTTTAAGTTTGTGTTTTCTGGTGAAAGCAGTGTCTGGTAGAATCTTGGTTTTAAATCTATTCATTCAGCCTGTATCTTTTAACTGGACAATTACAACGAAAGGTGTCATTTGTGGGTAAAGACCTCTGTCATTTTGTTAATTATTTTTCTGTCTTGAACACTGGTTTTTCTTTTCCTCCTCTCGTATCTTTCTGGTTCGATGGTTTGTTGTATCTACATTGCTTGATTTTTTTTTTTTTTCTAGTTTTCTCTGTGTATGCTGCCACACGGTTTCATAGTCTTTCCTTCACATCGCCATTAAAGGCTCTCTCGAGTATCTATTGGAGCGCGTGTGCCGGGCTGCAGACTCGCTGCTGTACTTGCCGTAGAAAGCCTGTTTGTCCTTCCTCTCTGAGGAGAGTCAAGCAGGGTAGTGTTCTTGGATGGAGATTATTTCCTCCAGGACTAGGGATACACCACGCCTTCTCTTCTGGCCCAAAGGTGCACACTGAGAACTGTACTGCCATCCTGAAGCAGACACCATCACATGTGACTTGATTTTGTCCTGCAGATTTTAGAATTCATTCTTTTTCCTGTGCTTTTGACAGTTGACAGCTTTACTCCTTTTGGCACTCCCTTTTTCTCCTCTCCCCTTCCTCCCTTCCATTTCTTGGTCCCCTTCCCATTTGCAAAACTTCTATCTCCCTAGTTCCCATTAAATAGCTTTCATTTTGCTCTTCATTTATACTTTGGGTTGCCCCGTGATATTTAAGTTTGTCTATCTTAACATTACAGTTTCAAGGTACACCCATTTTCCTACAAATAGCTTGTTTTTTCTTCTTTATAGCACAGTACTACTCTACTGTGCAAATACCACGCTTTCTTTATCCTTTATATTCATCTGTTGATCAGCATAAAAGCTGCTTCTAAGATGCAGCTGTTCTGAATTGTGCAACTTTAACCATGAGCATGAAAATGTCTATCTATGGCTACTCTTGCACGCCTCTGGGTTTCATTTGCCTGGATGCCCTTTCCATACTTTCACTTTGAGGCTATGTCCGTAGACATGAAGTGAGCCTTTGTAAGCCATGTACAGCCGTTCTGTGTTCTTTACTGGGGAAAGCAAACCATTTCCTTTGGTAGGACGGCCATATTGTTACTTGTTTCCTAGTCTATTTATTTGCTTTGTAGTTTATAGCTGGTTTTCTCCCTTTCTTTGTTGTTAAGCAACTCTCATTATTAATGTGTTTGATTCCTTTTTTTTTTTTTTTTTTTTTTTGGTAGAACTGGGGATTGAACTCAGGTCCTTGCACTTGCCAGGCAAGCACTTATTCTATTGAGCCATCTCCTGGCCCCTGATTTCTTCTTACTGTTTTTGGTGTGTTTATTAAAGTTTTCATTTTGTCACTTGCACAAAACAGCTTCACTGTTGTGAATAATAGTAGCTTAACACATCATAAAAATGGGAAGAGAAACACAAAAAGGAAAAAATTCTAATAAAAATGATACTTGTTTTCCATTCCTCCCCATATTTTGAACTTTTAATATTTCATTCACATCTACTTACACTGCTTAACGCCTTATACTTAAATTATTTTATCTTTCTATAGTTACAAATGGATTACATATCATTTATTTATAACAGTACTCTAAATTTGTCTACATAATTTCTCCATTAGAGTTCAATGCCAACCTCTGTTTTATTCTTACCAGAGCCTCTTTCTTTCAGTCTAAAGAATTCCCTTTAGTATTTCTCAAAAGCCAGGTATAGTGGTGATCATTTTCTCAGCAATTGTTCGTCTGGGAATGTATCTCACTTCCATTTTTAAAGCATGGCTTTCTTGAATATAGTACTCTTTGTTGGCAGTACATGTCCTTTTGTACTGTGAACATCTCATCCCTTACCTTTGAACCAAAATATATCTGCTAAGAAGTCTGATGTCAGGTAAATTAGAGACTCTTTTGTGTTGTCTCTTTTCTCTTGCTACTTTGTCCTCTCTTTGTCTTTAACAGTAAAGAGATGGATTATGTCTTGGTTCAACTTGGAAGAGTTGAATCTGAATGCTGAGCTTTGACCCTCCAGCACCTGAACATTTTATTTTCCTCTAGAGCAGGGGAATTTTCACTTGCTATCTTTTTTAATATGTTTTCTACACATTTAACATTCTCTTTACTTGGCTAGGGATTCAGCTCAGCAGTAGAATGCTTGCCTAGCAAGCTGGAAGCCAGGGTTCAGTTCTTGGCACCAAAAACAAAACAAAACAAAAAAATTCTCTTGACTTTCAAGAACCTACATGTTTTTTTGTTTTAAAGCTGCTAAAACCATGTTCCCACATGTCTTCTTCTTCATTCCTCATTCTTTCATTTTTCTTCTCCAAATGTGTATCTTTAAATACCTTGTCTTCAGATTTATTGATCCTTTTTTCTATTTCACCTACTCTGCTATTAATGGCTTCTGTTTGTTTTTTTTAAATTTTCATTTAAGGACAGGGATATGGCTCAGTAGAGTAAGTGATTCCCTGGCAAGCACAAGGGCCTGAGTTCAATCCCTGGTTCCACCAAAAAAATAATAATAATAATAAATAATAAAAATAATAAATAAATTTTCATTTAGTCTATTTGCCAGCATACCAACTTTTGATTTTTTGCACTTCCATTTTTCTTAAGTTTGTCTCATAGAGTACTAAATTGGTTCTTAGAATGTTGAACTTTATTTTGCTTCTTTCAAAGACCAATTTTCAATTTTTCAAAAAAAAAATTTTTTATTTTCAACTTTTTTTTTTCAGAACTGGGGATTGAACTCAGGCCCTTGAGTTTGCTAGCCAAGCGCTTATTCTACTGAGCTATCTCCCTAACCCCTTGATTTTCAACTTTTGAAAGTTCATTTATACCATTGCTTTATGTTCCATTTATGGTAGCTTATTTTGTCTGTTAGGGGAGGTTGTGCTTCCTGAAATGTTCTGACACTTGCTGGCATGTGATGACATGTGTAGACTGATGCTTGAGGGGTTTAGTCTGGTTGTACGAGAGCCTGACCTTCCAGCTGCTTGCTTTCTGAGTCTCTGAACACTGCTGTTACTTCAGCAGTAGAAAGTTCCCTAAGCCCAGGTTTGCTGCTAGGTATGTTGTACTTGGTGTGTTATTAGCATGGTGGCACTGGAGGGTTGTTTATCCCAAATCTGTAATCAATGGGGATGAGAAAGTGCCTAAAAAAGGTAGCCTCTCCCGACTGGCCTCTTCCTGGGGCCAAAACAGGCCCACACTCCTCATCTATAGTTGTCAGCCTGTGGCCAGGCACTGTGGGTTGGTTCTGCTTTACCCTGGCCTCACTGAGTGAAAGTCTGGCCTGCAGAGCATCAATTTATACTCACATTCCCCTTCTTTCCCAAGTGGACAATGACTCTCCGTGTTGCTACCTAGAATTGAGAGAGGAATGGTGAGCACCAGCCCCACAATGCAGCTTCCATTCAGAGACCACAGTCCACAGACCTTTGCAGCTTAGCAGCAAGACCAGGCCCTCAGTGCTGTACCTGCTGGCACTGCAGTGTATTCACAGCCCAAGACCACAGTAACCAGCCGGGTAATGCTGGCAAAAATAAAAGTCTATCCCCTGGCTCATCTGGCCACTAAGGCAAAAAAGACTGGTAGGGGAGAAGGGCCATTCAATTGGCTCAGTGTTGACACTGACTGTAGCGTGCTCAGCACTGATTTCCAAGACAAAGTTCCACGCTGATTCTCTTACCTACCCTTCAGTGGACAGATTCTTTTACCACATTGTGCTGCTCAAGGCTAGGTGAGGGGTGATGTTAGTTCCATGGCTATCTGGACAGTGTGGGTCCAGAAACCAAATCTATTGGCATTGGCATGGAGAACAGGGCTAGAGCCATGCCTAGTACTGGGATCCACTGCAGAGTATCTGGTGCCTGGTTCCTTGTTCAAGGCCTGTACTGATTTCTTGGTCCTGCCCCCAAGTAGGAGGGAGCTGTCTTTGTGCTGCATAGTTAGCAATTTGGGGAGAGCTTGCATGAGCAGTTCTTTTCTCCTGCCCTCCTCCATGTGTATTTTCTTCTTACTGTATGATCTCTGGTTTGTTTAGTTCTTGTGATGTTAGTTTTTTTCATGGGTAAATAGCTATTCAATTGGATGCAACTATGCTGGTGGGAAGGTCTTACTATGTTCTGCTTCCTTCTTTTGTTTCAACTGTATTCTGTAGTATTCAGCAGAAAGGTCTTACACGTGGTCAGTTTATTTCTTGTCTAACTACACTAGCTAAGATTGTTGAACAAATTGAAGAGAAAGGGTGAGGATGGATATTATCTTTTTTGTTCCATATTTTAAAAAGAATATGTTCTGCTTTTCCCCATGAAGTATTACTTCTAGGATTTTCATAGACATCCTTTGTCAGATTAAGGAAATTGTGTGTGTGTGTATGTGTGTGTGCGTGCACACACAATCTCCCCAGCCCCAATTAAATTCTTTGTATTGCTTGTTTACTAAGAATTTTTTTTACCATCAATAGACATTATGTTCTATCAAATGCTTTCTGACTAATGAAGTGGTCATGTTTCATTTTCATGAGCATAGTTGATAGAGACTGGATAGTAGCACCACTATACCACTATCTTGACCAAAGTCCTCCATTTCAGATCTAAGTTTCTATTTATCACCCAGTTACCTGGGTGAAATGGCCAAATTACCAAAAAGGGAATCAAAAGTCCTCTGTTAAGTCTCTTGGAAGTCCCCTGTCAAAAACTACTACCCCTTCTGTGGTGGACTGACAACTGGTGGACAGCTTGTAACCCCAGCAGAACTGACCAGAGTGGTGCTGTGGGAGGCCTATCTCAAGACTGCTATGAGCAACGTAAGAGTCAGAACTGGAGTAGTAAAATTTTATTTTATTTTGTATTTTAGGGAAGGGTCTACAAGGTGTTGAGTCTCTTTACTAGATCAGACTCAGAGTGATCCCCCTGTTTACAGCCTCCCAAGAGCTGGGATTACAGGTGTGGGCCACTATGCCCAATCTCAATTGCTATCTCAGTACAGCTGGGGGCAGGGCCGGCATGGCAGGCCCAGGTATTGAACCCCAGCCCCTGCGACTGCTTGCAGGCACTTTAATCCACTGAACTATTTGGTCGGCCCTGGAATGGTAGAATTTTAGAAGCTGCTGGAAGCTTTAAGGGGAACGTTTTCCCCAACAGTTCTCTTTCTGTGGACCAGGGGAACAGCTCCTCTCAGCAGTGAGAAACTAGGAGCTTACTCTGGTCTTGAATTGTTTCCTGGGAGACACCCTGGTGACCCAGTTCTTGATCCTGGCTGGCTTTCTGACCCTTTTGGGATGCTCGATCACCCCCACAAAATGTTCAGGAGATAGCCTCCTGGGTAGGGTGCTGTTGGTTTTCCTGGAGAAGTTTGTTGCTTTGGCTTTCCTGATGAGAATTCAGTTGTTCCCATCATTAGAGGAACTTGGGACCTCACTGTTGCTGAGGATTACTTTTCGTACTCTCCAGTTCTTGGAATATTGCTTCCTGGCTCTAGTGCAGATCACTCAGCCTGCTAGCACAGATCCTTCATCCCACTGGCACAGACTTTTCATCACTGAGCTTTAGACCTTTCCAGTGCAGATCCATGAAACAGGCTTGCAATAGGACATTGCCATGGACTCTAGACCTCTCACTGGACATGAAGGGGCATTGTTATGGGCTCTAGGTCTTCAGTTGGACTCATGCAAGACATTACTATGGGCCCTTA
>PVKA01037273.1:0-21132 GCA_004027165.1 Ctenomys sociabilis | reverse complement strand
TGGATTGGTGAGTGTGGGAGAGAGTCTTTGGCTTCTCCACATTCGCTCTGTGCCTTTCAGAGGCTCACACACCAAGACATCCTAGCCAGAGACCTGCTTGAGACACAGCAGACAGGCCTGCTTTGCAACTTGGGGGGAGCCCCTGCCCTGAAGCCAGCCATGGGAGCGAGAACTTGTGTGACTCTCCAGGCACGCAAGCCACCTAGTCCTGCCTGGTGAGTGTGAGCGAGAGCTTCTGTGCTCCCCAGTGCTCCCCAGAACAGGGACCAAACAGAGCGGAATGACAGGCTCACAGTTGTACTAGAACAGCGGCAGCAAAAACGAATTGAACACAAAAAGCTAGATCCAGGCAAGGCATAACTGGATAATCTAAAATAAAATAAAGTGTCACGCGAAACTCATTCTATGCTAAGGTTACAACTGCACCAAAGCTCTACACCAAAGGTCAGAGGTCAGTGCTATACAAAATGACAAACACAAGGGGAAAAATGCAATCTCAGGCCATGAGTCCACCAGTAAGTGCAGAGGACTCTAGCTCAGCTGAAATGAATGAATTAACAGAGAACAAAGATAAGGAACAACAGCACAAAGGGTTAGAGGAATTCAGACCAGAATTAATGCCTGAAATAATAAAAGAAATATTTCTTTTTTTAATTTTTGTTTTATTGAAGTACAAATATCAATGAGACAGTTTTAAGATATCTTTACAAGATGGATTTGATAAATTAATACATTGCAAACAGTTTACACAATGTTTTGGTATCATAGAAGGTGCATACATGATATTATACTTACAGACATTATTATAGCATATGACTCTTATCAGTAAAGAAAGAGAGTGTAGCTGTTTGTGTATCTTATTTTTTATACCTGAATTACATCAAAGATTCAATAATTAATACTTTCTACCTTGTTATTTTCCTAGTGGTTGTCCATAGTACTAGAAGCTGACATAATATCCTGTCCAACCACCATTAGTTCAAATCTTGCCTCTCATAGGATTATATAGAAACACAGTTATTTATCCCAACTATACTGTCCATACACACACATCATGATTCTTCATTTCTATACCCCTTCCTTTGTCTACACCTGTCAAATATGGGTACTCCATTGTCATTCAACTAACTTAAGTGTTTGAATTCGACAACACAATCCAACACAGTTCAGCATTCCACAACAATAGTGAGTTATTCAAAGAAGTTGTCGACCATAACCATTTACAGCTCAGCTTAATATTATGGCCCCGAGATATATACTTCATTTTTATACTCTTCTGCTGGATTGTTAAGACCTAGATAGAGCAAGACTTATATACCAACACATGTACTTTATGTTTCTTATGAGGTCAGTGAAGTCCCCTCAGGGTTTATCTTGTAATCCTGTACCATATTCTACAGATTCATGTGGATGAGTCACTGCCAATGCTTGACCAATTTCTGTCTATGAGAGCCTGAGAGAAAGTTTTCTCTTCATGTGACTCTCCCTAGGCACACTATAGAACTTCGATCTCTCTCCTCTGTGGCTCAATAATCTCCTTGATCAGAAAATTTGGGGCTCAACTGAGTTTTATGATGTTAGAGTACATGTTCTCCTATGTAATGAGTTTTCGCTGACCTTGAAAGGCAATGGCCAAAATTTTGGCTGGCCTTATGGCTCTTCTATTTCTCCAATTTTGATCAGTGAACTTAGGTTGTTAACCATCCAGAAGAGAAGCTGATTAGTATCCTGCAGCATATGCCATTCACTTTGCTTTATCTGACTCAATTGATTTTAGTTGTACGTTTCCATTTGTATTTCTGCTTTTCGCTTGTTATACTAGGGAGACTATATGATATTTACACATGTGTGTCTGGTTTATTTCACTTGTGAGCATATGTGCAAGTGGCATCCAATTCAATATATATGCTTTAAACTTATCATTCTTAACAGCTGAGTAATACTCGATTATATAGAAATACCACATCTTTTTCAACCATTCCTCATGTGATGGACATCTTGGTTGTTTCCAAGATTTTGCTATCACACATTGTGGTGCTATAAACATAGGTACACATATATCACTATGATGCGATGATTTCAGTTCCTTTGGGAAAATTCCCAGTAGAGGGATAGCCGTCTTGAATGGGATTTCTAGTCCTACATTTTTTTTTCCTGTTAGTACATTTTATTCAATCACAAACCATTTGTGGAAAACAGTGTTGCAATAAACTTATATAGATTATAATTTAAAAAAATAAAAGAAAGAGAAGAAAAAAATAAAACAAGGAAACATAAGAAAAGGTGGATGGTTGGTAAGGACTAATGCCCACAAAAATCACGGTAAAGAAGAAGAGTTGGCAAGTTTGCTATGCAAAATTAAATTAGTGCCTTTCTGCTTGATAAAAGGCTGTAGTGGTTTATTCTTTTTTTATGTGTGTTTATTATTTTTTTTCTTTTTTCATTTATTTTATTGAAAAACAAATACTAATGAGACATTTTCAAAATGGATTAGTAGGACAATTTCAATAATTAATACATTGTACATTGCTGTCTTCATAGTGGTTATTCATAGTACAAGATGCAGACATCATATCCTGTCTAGATACAAAAAGGAAATTTCTCATTATATATGTCTTCCTTTAGCTTGATCTTAACCATCCAGCAAAAAAGTATGACAATGAAGTATAAAAATGAAAGCCATATTAATATGCTGGGTTGTAAAGGGCTCAAATCAACAACTTCTGACATTGCCAGTCCTATGGATGACCCACTACTATTTTGGACTACTGGACTATATTGGAATATTTTGATGAATCTACAATATTTAAATGGCAATGGAATACCCATCTCTGACAAAACTAAACAAAAAAAGGGGATACAAATGAAGGGACGTTTTGTATTCATATATACAAAATAGGATAGATATACAGCTACTTTCTCCTAACTCAAAAAGAAGAAAGATTTGTGCTCTAGTGATTTACAGTTCTCCATTTTTCATGAGGCAGAGGAGGCATCCTTACAAAATCAGATTTCCATTATAGTTGTAAATTTCCCTTATACTTGGACAAAACCTACTCTGTTTACAGACTTTCTTCTGTATCTGGTTTCTCAAGCCACTCAGTTCTGATTAACACTTATGTCAAAAGGACATATTTTGGAGTGGCATCCTTTTATTTCCAAAAGTTATGTTTGGGGTTATCATATTTTGATTTTGTACATAAGAAACCTCTATGCATAAACAAATAAGGTGGAATAGAACTTACTAGTTGTATAATTACAGAGAGGAAACTCTTAAAGCAAAAATTCTCCTTACTTAAAAGATTGGGATTTTGTTGTTGTTTGTTTTGTTTTGATCTCTTCTTTTATTTCTTCAGTCAGTTTTCACTATTTATCTCAGAATTCACTGTTTAGTTCAAGCTGATTTCCAACTCATGGTAATCCTCCTGCCTCAGCCTCCTAAGTGTCTCCAACTCATGGTAATCCTCCTGCCTCAGCCTCCTAAGTGCTGGGATTGCAATCAAACACGACTGCATAAAGCCTAATTGATTGTTTTTGCAGTTGTTAATATTAAAAAAAAGCCTTGACACAGAGTAGTTACCTAAGGTCCTTTTATGTTTTGTTATGAGACAGAATCTCACTATCCTCCCACTTCAGCCTCCTATAGTGCTGTTATTACAGGTTTGCATTATTGCATAAAGCACCAATGCATTTTATTTATCTAAAAATGCTTAGCAATATAGTGCTAAACTGTTTTTTTGTCCTAGAAAATATTTTGCAAGAAAAAAATTTTTTGTAAAATGTATATGTGTTACCAGGACCAACATCTAGATTTGAAAATTTCTGATTGAAAACTAAAAGTAGAATAAAACATGGTATCTCTGCCTTTAATTTTTGACTGTTTCACTACCTTAAAATTGTGACTCAAGTACCTGTTTAGCTTTGCACAGAAACTTGTTATCATTTTATGAGTGTGTATAGTACAAGATTTATCAGTTCTAAATTTACCTTCCTTATCTCCCCCTTCAAATTACGATTAACTAATTATGTTTCCACATTTGTAGGGACATCTTTTACAGTGGCCCACTTTTACAGTGCTTAGTTCCAGATAACCTGGAGCAATCCTTATAATTTTCCAGGCATTGATCTAAACCTGAAGTGTTCTTAGACTCCAGGAAAAGAGAACATTACAGACCAACCCACATTAAGGTTATCACTCAATAAACACTATTATTCATGAGATTACTGGGCTTAACCATACCCTCAAGGAAGAATGATCATCCCAAGAGAATGGAACTGGCCCCCAAGCCAAAGGATTCCTCAAGGAATGAAAAAAATCCAAGAATAAGCTAATGATTAATTAGGCCGTAGGCCATTGCAGCACCCCATGAATCTGATTCTTATTCTATTGTTGGCAAGCCCGACTAATTTTCCTTCTCAGATAGATACCCCCTTTCAGTTCTGCAAACATAAATTCTATATATAATCCATAAATAGCTGAGGGCTGGGGAGATATCTCAGTGGTCTAAGCACGTGGCTGGAAAGAGCAAAGAACCAAGTTCAATCCAGTTACCTCACATTATGCCTGACCCAAAACCCTGGGTTCAATGACAGCACTGAAACCTAGTGTGGTGGCACATGCTTGTAATCCCAGTGCTGGGGAGGCTGAGACAGGAGGATCACTAGGAATCTGAAGTGTGTAGTGAGACCGAGTATCCAATAATAAATACATAAATTCCCATTCAAGCTGGCTATCCCCCTACTGGAAATTTTCCCAGAGTATCTGGATACACTGTATCATAGTGATATATGTGTACCTATGTTTATAGCAGCACAATGTGTGATAGCAAAATCTGGAAACAACCAAGATGTCCATCACATGAGGACTGGTTGAAAAAGATGTGGTATTTCTATATAATGGAGTATTACTCAGCTATTAAGAATAATAAGTTTGAAGCATTTATACTGAAGTGGATGCCACTTGAACATATACTCATAAGTGAAATAAACCAGATACACATGTGTAAATATTGTAAAGTCTCCCTAGTATAACAAGCGAAAAGCAGAAATACAAAAGGAAACACACAACAACTGAAATCAATTGAGTCAGATAAGGCAAAGTGAATGGCACATGCTGCAGGATACTAATCAGCTTTTCTTCTGGATGGTTAACAACCTAAGTTCACAGATCAAAGCTGGAGAAATAGAAGAGCCGCAAGGCGAGCCAACATTTTGGCCCTAGCCTTTCAAGGTCAGCAAAGATTCAGGACATAGTAGAACCTGTACTGCAACATCATGAAACTCAGGTGAGCTCCAAATTTTCTGTACCAGGAGATTATGCAGCCACAGAGGAAAGAGACTGAAGTTCTATAGTGTGCCTGGGGAGAGTCACATGAAGAGAAAACTTTCTCTCAGGCTCTCACAGAGAGAAAACTGGTCAAGCATTGGCAGTGACTCATCCACATGGATGACACAGACAAAGGAACTACAGAATAATGTACAGGACTACAAGATAAACCCTGAGAGGACTTCACTGACCACATAGGAAATATAAAGTTCATGTGTTGCTATATAAGTCTTGATCTATCTAGGTCTTAACCATCCAGCAGAAAAGTATAAAAATGAAGTATACATCGTGGGGCCATAATATTAAGCTGAGCTGTAAATGGCTATGGTCGACAACTTCTTTGAATAACTCACTATTGTTGTGGAATGCTGGACTGTGATGGATTGTGGTGTCGAGTTGAAGCACCTAAGTTAGTTGAATGACAATGGAGTGCCCACCTTTGACAGGCATAGACAAAGGAAGGGGTATAGAAAGAAAAAAATCATGATGTGTGTACAGTTGGGATAGATAACACTGTGCTTCTACATAATCCTATGACAGTCAAGATCTGCACTAATGGTGGTTGGACAGGACATTATGTCGGCTTCTATACTGTGGTCATCCACTAGGAAAATAATTATTGAATTTGTGGTATAATTCAGGTATAAAAATTAAGATAAGTAAGCAGCTACACTCTTAATTTACTGATAAGAGACATCTGCTAAAATAATATCTATAAATATAATATCATGTATGTACCTTGTATGTTACCAAAACATTATGAAAACAGTTTACAATGTATTAATTTATCAAATCTGTCTAGTTAAGGTGCCTTGAAACTGTGTGATTGATATTTGTCCTTCAGTAAAGTAAAAAATAAATAAAGAAAAACAAAGTATCCACAAATGAAATGTTATTTCTTCAAATGACTGCATAACATTGATAAGCCTCTAGCCCAGCTCATCAAAAAGAGGAAATAAATATTTCAAATCCAAGAAATAAGGAATGAAAAGAGTGAAATAACCACAGACCCAGTTGAAATTCAGAAGATTATCAATAGTTACATGAAGAATCTTTACGCTGACATAATAGAAGACACAGAAGGAATGGACAGATTCCTCGAAAGGTACAATTTAACAGAAATGAACCAAGAAGATATAACAACTCTCAGTAGGCCAATAACAGCCTATGAAATGTAATAAAAGCCTGGTGACAAAGAAAAGTCCAGGCCCTGATGGACTCATAGCTGTATTCTACAACAAATTTATAGAAGATATAATCCCTACACTCCTCAAACTCTTTAATGAAACTTTCTTTTTTTTTTGTTGTTGTTGTTTTTTTTTTGGTGGCACCAGGGTTTGAACTCAGGTCCTTGTACTTCAACTGAACCAATTCTCTGGCTGTCTTCAATGAAATTGAAAAGGAAGCAGTCCTCCGAAAGTCATTCTTGGAGGCAAGTATTATACTTATTCCAAAACGAGGGAAAGACACAACCAAAAAAGAGCCCTACAGGCCAATATCTGTTGAGAACATAGATGTAAAAATCTTCAATAAAATCCTAGCAAACAGAATGCAGCAAATCATCAAGAAGATCATACACCAATACCTGGTAAGATTCATCCCAGTGAAGCAAGGATTGTTCCTTACTCAAAAATCTATAAATGTAATACACTGTATTAATAGAGTGAATTCTAAAAACCATGAGATCACCTCAATTCATGCAGAAAAAGATTTTGCCAAATTCCAACAGTCATTCATGGTCAATACCCTATACAAAATTGGAACAGATGGCCACTACCTCAACTTGATAAAAGCCATCTGTGACAAGGCAATGAGTAATACAATTCTAAATGTAGAAAAACTGAAATTTTTTACTCTTAGATCAGGTACAAGACAAGATGTCCTCTATCACCCTTTCTTTTCAACATCATTTTGGAATCATTAGCAACAGTCATTTGAGAAGAGGAGGAAATAAAATGAATAAGAATAGGTAAAGAAGAAGTTGAATTAGCACTGTTTGCAGATGACATGATACTTTACTTGGAAAAATCAAAAAAATTTCAAGAAGATCCTACTAGAATTGACAGGGAAATTTAGTAGCATAGCAGGATACAACCTGAATACTCAAAAGTCAACAGCGTTCCTCTACACACATAACAAATACATGGAGAGGGAAACTATAGAAACAATACCTTTAACAATAACACCACAGAAAATGAAATACCTTGGGATTCACTTAAGCAAGGAAGTCAAAGATCTTTTCATGGAAAATTACAGCACCCTAATAAAAGAGATTATAGAGGATTTCAGAAAATGGAAAGATATTCCATGCTTCTGGATAGGAAAAACCAATATCGTGAAATGGCCATACTCCCAAAACTGTTGTACAGATTTAGTGCAATCCATATCAAACTGCCACCAATGTAGCTCTCATTCCTAGAGAAATCGTTCCTAAAATTTATTTGGAGCCACATAAACCTAGAATAGCAAAGGCTATCCTGGCCAACAAAGATGTGGCAGGAGGCATCACAGTTCCTGACTTGAAATTATACTAAAGCCCACTGTGATAAAATCAACATGGTATTGGCAACAAAATAGACCTGAGGATCAAAGGAATAGATTAGAAGGTGCAGAGGCCCCTGGAAACACTCAGCCACCTGATCTTTGACAAAGTGGCTAAACACACTTACTGGAAGAAAGGTAGCCTCTTTACCAAATGGTGCTGGGAAAACTAGCTTTCTAAATGCCGAAAAGTAACACTTGACCCAGCTCTATCATGTTGCACTAAGCTAAAGTCAAAATGGATTAAAGATCTAAACACTAAAACAGAAACACTTAATCTCCTTGAAGATAAAGTATGAGGAACTCCTGAAGACGTAGGGACAGGCATAGAGTTCATGAACAAACATGTATTTGCACGGGAAACACTTGAAAGAATTAACAACTGGGATCAACTCTTCTTGAGGAGTTTTTGCACATCAAACGAAATTGTCAATAACGTGAAAAGACAACCCACAAATTTCAAAAAAATCCTAACTCAGCCCTCAGTCAAAGGCCTGCTTTCTAGAAGATATGAAGATCTAAAATATATTAGGGCCAACAAATTTGAAGACCCAATCCAGAAATGGACATGTGAAATGAATACATAGTACTCAGAGGATGAAATTAAAGAAGTGAATAAATATATGAAAAGATGCTGCATATCGCCAGCCATCCATGAAATGCAAATTAAAGCAACAATGAGATACAAACTCACTCCAGAAAGAATTGCTATCATAAAGAAATCAGCCAACAACAAATGATGGAGAGGATGTGGGGAAGAAGGAACACTTCTCCACTGCTGGTGGGAATGTAGACTTATGCAACTATTGTGGAGGTCAGTATGGAAACTCCTCAAAAATGTAGGGCCAGAAATCCCATTCAAGCCCGCTATCTCCCTAGTAGGAATTTTCCCAAAGGTACTGAAAACATCATATCACAGTGTTATATGTGTACCTATGTTTATAGCAGCAAATTTTGTGATAGCAAAATCTTGGAAATGACCACGATGTCTGTGACATGAGGAATGGTTGAAAGAGATGTGATATTTCTATATAATGGAGTATTACTCAGCTATACAGCATGATAACCTTGAAGCATTTGTATTTGAGTGGATACCACTTAATATTCGTAAGTGAGATAAACATGACAGACTTGTGCAAATATCATATACTGTCCCTACTATAAGAAGTCAAAAGAAGAAATAGAAATAGAAATGTACAACAACAACTAAAAAGAATTTAGTCAGATTGTTAGGGCAAACTGAACCGCATATGCTGCAGGGTACTAACCAACTTTTCTTCAGGATGGTTGACACCCTAAGTTCACAGATCAAAAATTGGAGAGATAGAAGAGCCACAAGGTCAGCCAACATTTTGGCCTTAGCCTTGCAAGATGAGTGAAAACTCAGGACATAGGAGAACTTGTACTGTAACACCATGGAACTCAGTTGTGCCCCAAATTTTCTTAACAAGGAGATTATCACACCACAGATGAAGGTGATTGATGA
Source organism: Ctenomys sociabilis (assembly GCA_004027165.1). Classification (NCBI taxonomy): domain Eukaryota; kingdom Metazoa; phylum Chordata; class Mammalia; order Rodentia; family Ctenomyidae; genus Ctenomys; species Ctenomys sociabilis. The sequence goes on along the minus strand of PVKA01037273.1, from coordinate 11,779 downwards.
TCTATAGTGTGCATGGAGATAGTCACATGGAGAGAAAACTTTCTCTCAGGCTCTCACAGAAAGCAAACTGGTCAAGCAATGGCTGTGAGTCATCCACGTGGCTGACACCGACAAAGAATCTACAGAATGAGGTATAGGATTACAAGATAAACCCTGAAGAGACTTAACTAACCTCTTGAGCTACACAAGCTACATTTTTTGTTATATAGGTCTTGCTTCATATGGGTCTTAACCATCCATCAGAAAAGTATAAAAATAAGGTATATAAAATGGGGCCATAATAAGTCGAGCTGTAAATGGTTATAGTCAACAACTTCTTCAGATAATACACTATTATTGTGGAATGCTGTACTGTGTTTGATTTTGTTGTTAAGTTCACACACCTATAATGGCTTAATGACAATGGAGTTCCCATCTTTGACAAGTGTAGACGAAATGAGAGGGATACTTCAGAAGAACCGTGATGTGTTTGTATAAACAGTATAGTTAGGATAAATGTGCAGTACTTGTGCATAATTCTATGAGTAGGAAGATTAGCACTAATAGAATTTGAACAGGATGTTATGTCGGTTTCTAGTACTATGGACAACCACTAGGAAGATAACAAGATAGAAAGTATTAATTATTGAAGCTGTGCTATAATTCAGCTTTAAAAAATAAGTATACAGCGTCATTCTCTTAATTCATTGATTAGAGACATCTGCTCTAATAGTGTCTGTAATGGAGTATCATGTGTGCACCTTGTATGACAAAAAACTATTATGAAAACAATTTGAAATATATTGATTATTGAATCCGTCCTGTTTATTTGATTTGAAACTGTCTCATTGCTATTTGTTCTTCATTAAAAAACAAATAAAACAAAATTAAAATTATTAATCCATAAAAAGATATTACATGATGCATAATGGTTGATATGTTGGGTGAAGTTGAGAAATTTAAAGCCTAGCTAAGTTTCTTAGCAACTGTACACTCTAGGTTGTAGAGGCCCCTCTGTAGTGCATGGAGGGACTTCCATAGAGTGACTCATCACTTAAAGGAGATAAAAGAAATTTGAGGAGGTATGAAATGTTTCACTCCATTGGAGGAGCTCAACAGTGAGTATGGAAAGAAGGAAGAGAGGCTTGTTAGAAGCTGCAGCTGCTGCTCCTCACTTTTTCTCTTTGCTGTTTTCTTCTGCCATGAACAGCTGCTCTCTTCCATGTGCCAGTCTGCCTTTGAGCCAGCTGATTATGGACTGAAACTTCTACTAACTGTGAGCTAAATAAACATCTCTTCCCTTAATTTTCTTGTTAGGGTATTTTTCCCAGAAATGAGTGACAAGTAACTGAAACGTAATGATAAAAGAATCAACGTACCAAGAAGAAATGACATACATAAATGTGTACAAACCAAAACTATAGGTTTTAAATATAAACAGCAAAATTGAAAGAAGTAGCTAAAGACATTATGACATTTGGGAATTTCTATGTGCCACTTTTTAGCAAACAGAAAACTGATGTAAAACCAGCAATTATTTATATTATATTAAAATAACTATCCAATAAGATGTAATTGGTATATATAAACTGTGTCCCAAAATGGAGGATGAATTTTTTTCAAATACCAATTTTAAATTTTCCAAAATATATTGTATCCTATATCTCAACAAATTGGAAACAATTAGTATTAAAAAAATACTAATGGTTTCTGATCACAATAGAATGAAATGGGGAAAAGGAACCCAGGTTTAAACATTGGGGCATTCTAAAATTTAAAGGCAAAAGGAGCAGAAAAAACAGAAAAGAAAATAGAAGACAAGTATAAGCAAAGGATCATGTGGTCTAGAAATGAAACAACATGATTCACAAAAAAAAGAGGATCACTTTCTTCAGATCTGTTCGGAGGAAAACTAATAAGTGGTTTAATTGCTGGGTTATATGATGGTTTTATTTTATTTGATGAGGAACATCCCTTCCATTTTTTGCAATGGATGTATCCAATTCAATGGCACCCATGATGTACCAACTATTCCTTTTCTCCACAGCCTCATCAGAATTTGTTAGCTTTTTTTCTTAATTTTTGATTGGAGCATCTCTAACAGGGAAGTTGGTAGCTCATGGTAGTTTGATTTGTTTTTCCTTGTTATTTACTATATCAAGTACCTATTCATGTATCTGTTTGACCATTTGTATGTCATCTTTCATGCACTGTTAAATTGAATTATTTGAATTTTTTGCTGTTATTGAGTTTATAAAGTTCTTATATACTCTGGATATTAAACCTTCTTCAAACGTATGCTTTGAATCTATTTTCTCCTGTCTTGTCTCTCTCTCTTGTATTGTTTCTTTTGCAGAGCAGAAGTTTTTTGGTTAATGCAATTACATTGGTATATTTTTTCTTTTCTTGCATGTGCATTTTCAGATCATGCACAATGAAACATTGTCTAGTCTAATGTCGAGAAATATTTTCCTATGTTTTTCCAATGGTTTAGTATTTTCCAGATTTCTATTTAAAGTCTTAGTTCACTTTCAGTTGCTTTATTGTCTATTTTGAAATCAAGGTGCAATTTTGTTCTTCTGCATGCTAATATTCAATTTTCCTAACATCATTTAATGAAGAAATATTTTTTCCTATAGTTAATTATTAGAATTGTTGTCAAAGCTCATTTTCATGCAAATGTATAAATTCATTTCTAGAGTCTTTGTTCTGTTCCATTTGTTAGATATATGTACTCCCCAATTACCGAAATATATAACATACAATAAATACTTAATTTTCCACCAACGCATGGATAAAGAAAATATAATGATGACATTATTTAGTCTTTTAAAAGAATACAATCCTCTAATTGTGACAATATGAATGCATGTGTAAACATAATGCCAAATGAAATAAAATAGGTACATAAAGGTACTGCATTATTTCCATTTACACAAAAATCTATGTCAACCTCATAGAAGCAGAGAATAAAATGATGGTTCCAAGAAGTAGCAGGTGGAAGAGGTGGAAATCAAGAGATACTGGTTAAATTGTACAAAGTTTCATTTATGCAATATGAATGAGTTGTGATTTTTATATTAATACTCTGTGATATATACTCAACATACAGCATAGTGATTACAGTTTACACTATTCTGTTCCATACATTAAATTTTCTAAGAGGGTAAATCATATAAGATGAAAATGGTAATGAGTAATTAATATGGTAATTGGATTTAATATGTTGATTTCACAATGTTATAATCCATGTAACCATCTCCATTTTGTAACTGGAGCACCTATTTTGTTATACAACTCTGTACGTTTCTGTTATAACCTATGTAACTCTGTTTTGTATCCAGACACCACTGCATTGTCACATGACTCCGTAAGTTTCCACCACAACTGTTAATCATTAAATATATAACTTTATTTCACATCCAGCCACCATTGTGTTGTCACATAACTCAGTAAGTCAGCGCTGTGTTGTTGTGTAGCTCAGTAAGTTTCCATAACTATTCATTATTAAGTCGCCAAACCACACAATATGTCCAATCTGTGATTAATCTGTGATTAATATAAATTGTAATTGCTTGTTCTAAAACTGTACCTGCCTGTTACAAAAATGTAACTCTTTGTTCTTTCGATTGCCATGATTGATTCCTGACCCCCCCTGCTGGACTTCTCTCATGCCCAGGCTGACTGCTCACTTTGTGGTTTAATGTTATAACCTGCTAAAAGTGACTCCATCTTTGCCCTAGCTGTGACCTCCTCTAGCTTTCCCACACGCTGTGTTCCTGCTCTGTATGCGCCAGCTCCCCACCTGCACCCTCCCTTAAGAAACATCCGCATTGCTATGTACCAAATATGGTCAGAAGCAGAAACTTCTGACCCTGCCAAATTCCCTATCCTAGGTAACCGACCCCCACCCTGCTTTGTAGCTTTTGAGCTTAAATACCTCTATCTGCCTTGCCTCGGCGTGCCTCTTTGCGACCTTGCAGAGAGTTCACTGCTGTGTACCAGCTAAAATAAAGTGCTACTTTCTTTTTGGATGTTTGCCTCGTTGTCTCCTTTTTGAGTTACAACACACAATGTATGCATATATGAAAACATCAAGTTGTACCTCTTAAATCTATATAATTCAGAGGGTCAGCCATATAGGTAAGTGAACTAAAGTATCTCCTTAGGCAAGCACTAGGGTACCAGGATTTGATCCACATGCTGTACTGGCCCCGCCCCTAGGGCGTGCAGAGACAGTGATTGAGACTGGGTGTGCTGGCACAAACGTGTAATCGCAGGGCTTGGGAGGCTGAAAACAGGAGGATCAGTACGAGGCTGATCTGTCAGTGAGACCTTGTAGACCCTGTACTAAGTACGTAAAAAATAATCTACACAATTCTTATTTGCAAACCATACCTCAGAAAAGATTCAAATTTTTTTTAAATGGTTGAGAATTATTTATTGGATATACTAAGGCAAGGTCAGTGATCATTTTGATTAGCATAGCTTCAGAGAAATAATAAGAAGGAGAGGATTCATGAAGAAGGCCTCAGACAGAATTTTCAGAAATGAACAAAAGCAGGGTAGGTAACAATTCTGAGGGTTTGGGTAGATAAGAAAGCTCAGTGGAATATGCACTTGCTTAAGCAAGTGCAGGGACCTGAATTGGATCCTTGAGACCACATGCCGTACTAGATCTGACCTTGAATCCCCTGAGCACATCACCAAGTCTGTGCATGTGAGGCTGAAAGCAGGAAGATCACTAAGAATCTGAGCTGGGTAGTGAGACCCACACTAAATGTATTAAAAAAATTTGTGTGCTGGCCAAATAGCTCAGCAGATTAAAGTACCTGCAAGCAGGCACAGGGGTCAGAGGTTCAATCTCTGGGCCTGTAATGCCAGCCCCACCCCTGGGGCATGCTGAGCTAGCAATTGAGACTGGGTGTGGTGACACAAGCCTATAATCCCAGCTCTTGGGAGGCTATAAACAAGCAGATCACTATGAGTCCTATTTAGTAGTGAGACCCTGAAGACCCTGTAGACCCTTCCCTAAATCACAAAAATAAAAAAAAAAACTTTTTGAGGATTTGTGCTATAAAAGGACGCATAGGAATGAGATGGTAGCTACTGGGAGAAATGAACCAATATATTCTTTCAATTTAAGTAAATGTGTGTGTGTGTATGTGTGTGTTAAAAGATGAAAATTATCAGATAGGTACAGAAGGACGATGCTGTGGTGAGTAGAAAACAGTAAAGGTAAAATTTCCTTGACCAGTAGAAAGGATTGCAATCTTTTTATGAAATGAGAGAAATCCACATTAGATAACTACATGAAGAGTTTATAACAATGGAAATTGAGGATAAAATATAGAGGTGGAAATCTATAGAATTTCTCTCTCAGTAAGTAGAACACCAAACCCATCTTGAAAATTAGGATAAGAAGGTGATTGGAGTGATGAGTAGCTAGGAAAAAATGTGGAATCATCACCTACGCTGCTAGTCATTATTCTGTGCCCACCTTCTCTACAACTGTTTCTTACCTTGAAATAGGCATTTGTTGTGCATTTAAACATATTAGCTTAGGAAATAAAAACAAAGGGATCTCAAATTATGATCTTCAGTGATCTCTATATTTTAAGTCTACCCAAGTCTATGTGTCTTTCTTAGTCTTTGGGATTTTGGGTCTGGATTTCTCACCTAGTCTAGGCAAGATTCATCTCTTTTATTCTATACAATAACCTGAACCCAGTCCAGTGCCATAGCTAGAGTATGTGGCATTCAGGGTGTTCCTTTAATTTGCTGTCCTCCAACATATCTGACTGCATTAGTCTATTTAAGTCCACCCACAAATCGGCTGTCTGGGGTGGATACTGAGGCCCCTGATCAGACTCTGACCGAGGCCTGATCACATGGTACTTTTGAAGCCTGAACAGTATGTTAACATACTATGTGTGTCTGTGTGAGTAATTAGAATATAGCATACTTGAACTTCCAGCATATGGTCACATTTCAAAATAATGAATCAGATGTTCCTTTGATTATAGTGTTTGCAATTTCTATAAGGTCAGAGAGAGGTTGAGGAATAATGGTGGAGATCGCATAAGGCTACAAACCAGTCGCCCTCTTAGGATTAGCACCTTGTATAAGTCCTGTTGTGACAACATCTGGTCTCAGTGTTTCAGGCATGAAGACATAAAGGAGATTAATAAACTCAGGGGTTACTAATCACTTTGCAGTGGCTTGACAGTAGATAATATGGTGTTATCATGATAAAGAGAAACATAGTTCATGTTAGTGCGGAACAATTTTCCTCAAGGATCATTATGTCCAATAATACAAAAAAGTGACATGTTTATTTGCTGTCCAAAGTTACTATTTTCAGTTTTTAAATGTTTTGGAAAGCAAATTATACATGAACTTTCTTTGTGGGCTACTCTTAGAACAAAATAGGTAAAACAATTTAGTAGATTTATGCCTGTTGGTATACCCAATGAAGTCTTTATCTTAGAACAGTCTCAATCATTCAGGTTACTTTGATTAATCAGCTATGTATTGACCACCCTAAGTAGTACCATAGGCAAAATATCAATCCCTTTGGAGTAGTTATTATTTTGATGGGAAATATGGACATAAAACAAACAGTAACTATATAAATAGCTTTTAGGATAGTAAGAGTGCTATGGAAACACTAGAAGTTAAAGCCAAGTAAAAAGCATAGAGTTGTCATAAGACTCAGTGGTGAAACAACATCACTGAAGAGGTGACATGTAAGCAAAGACAGTGTAAGTTTCCTTCTTCTTGGCATGAAAGAGAAGCTGGAGAAAGTAAAGAAATCCTTTATTTCTTGGTGTTGAAGGGCGGCAGAAGACTGAAAGCCTTTTGGGAAGGAAGGAGGTAAATAAAGCATTTATCGGGCTGGGTTGTCAATGGAGTATGCATGAGTAGTACAGTTACTTCAGAAAAGGAGCTAATTGGGGAAGCCTTGACAGGGAAGAGGACTGAAGGCACTCTAGGGTTGGTCCTGGGAGCCTAGCACCACACTGACTCCCCACCATGATGAACTGATAAACCACTGCATGGGAACATATCCTTCAATTAGAACAATTCATTTTGTGAAGGGAGGTTAGATTGGGTACACATTTTAATGCAGTAGTGTATCTTCTGATTTTTTTTTTTTTTGTTTTGGCTTGTAACTTTATTTACATTTTAAAGGAATTTGTTTTTATTGTACAACAGTGGAATAATATTACAGAAATTTAGAAACAGGAAAACCACTCCAACCCCATACATATAATTACTATTCCCTTTGAGTAGTGCCTTATATCTTGGTGTATGCATTCACGGTTTTACATAACTACATTCTGATTTGAAGACCATCTAGAAAGTTTTTATTCATGGAGCACAGTGAATGAGTGATGATAAAAGAGATGGTTAGGAAAGTCATGACTATTCAGGTCTTAGACGATCTAATAACCATTAAAAGGATCTTGACTTTAAATGGGAAAGGGAGTTGTTTGAATGTTGCTGATAAAAAAAATGACATCATCCAATGCTGCAAAGATCACACTACCAGCTTTGGAGCATGCATGAAAAAAGTCATTTGTTGGAGACCATGAATCATAAATTTACTTAGTGTCTGAGGCCTTCCTCTCCCTGCCTTGTGGTCAGGTTTGGAGTTTTGGAATGTGGAAACCCCCCTTCACCTTGGTCACCATTTAGATCTTGGTGTTCAATGAGGCTGTGATGCTTAAGGAGCAGGATAAATTCTACTGAGTACAATGAGGTGGGGGGTTCTTACCTACATAAGAGGGGGATGAATCTTTACTTGTTTCTTTTATGACATTAAACTTGCCCTTTCACTTACTACTTCTACAATAGTTTAGATAAAACAGTGCTGTATTCCTCCAACACAGGCTAATAAAATAGTGGTTAGCTGGAGATTTTTGTTCTTTGTTTCCAGAGAACATTGATCATCCCAGAGAATTATTTCCTTCTAATCTTCTCTTGTTCATCCTTTTTCTCACAGTGAGCTGTAACTCTGGGCAGGAGATTGGAGACTCACTGCAGTTTCCTGATAACTGGAGCTGTGGGAAGGGTCACTAATAAGTCACCAACCTTATAGTTCCTAAAACACCCTGTATATGCATTAACAAATGTGTTTTACTAAACATTACCTTCATTTACTTGCATTTATTTATCGTGATGATTTTTACTAATTGACAGTCAAGAGAATGTTTTTATCAGTCATAGAAACATTTTTTTCTCTCCCCCATTTTATACATATTTAAATAGTTTCATTCTTAATACCTAAAATAACTTAGAGAGCATTAAGCACATTGTAAACACTCAAACTTAGCTTGATACTTTTATCTCTCTTTTCAACATTTTCCATAGTATTGACAAAATTTAGTTATTTATACTCATCTTTCCAACAGCCTATAAGTGCTCAGAATTTCTAGTAATGCTACCTAGTGCATTTTTAAATTTCAGAGCTATCCCAACACCAAATGCTTAGAAGGACCACAATAAATAACTTTTGAAAGTAAACTGGTTCAGTGTATATCGTGGATATTATTACCACCTTAATGTTAGTTCACACACCTAAAAACATCAAGAAAAAATGAGTACTGCAACTTTTTTCTCTATTTCCTAGTAATAAGCAAATCAATATCACTACCATTGTGTAGAATCAAGTAGTAGTTACATTAAGTAGCCAAATATAGAATCCCAGATTCTCTGTGCTCAGAGAGTAATTGCTCAGAGAGTAATTGCTCAAATATAGAATCCCAGATTCTCTGTGCTCAGAGAGTAATTGGAAATCTCTTTCTAATTACTATCTTTAGGTAAAATTTGACTTTAATATCAGAATAAATAATGTTACATGATATAAAATCAGAGTTTGATGAGGAAAAGTATCACACAAAGTTTGCTTCTCCACTCCTTGTCAGAATCACTGACAGATGCATGTGCTTGGTTGTGTAGAAGAACATATCTATTCTTTGAAATTAACTATAGAACTTCACTCATAGATCAGTTGTTACTACTACAGTATAATCTATAACTGCTTTGTAGATTCTCTCACCTGTGATGAGAGTTTAGGGAAACACATACAGAAAGAAAATGGTGTAGGCCTCACAGACTTAGAGGTACACAAAATGCATAGACTTTTGATAGTAATTGCAGCATGCTTTCTGAGGAAAATTTTACACCACAAGATAGAGGGGAATGAAACTACCAAACCAAAAGATACTTGGGAGGAGTTCGTGTTCTCTAAAACTGAAGAATAAATTTTAGAAACAATGGAGGTTAAGAGCAGAGTATATTTCCTGGGGAAAAGAAAGCTTCTTTCTGAGAGAGAGACAGAAGTGGACTCATGTAGGGTACCAAAGAACCTACTTTTTAAAGGGATTTTTTTATAGGGCAGAACCACAAGGTGAGGTGGATCTAAGGTGGAAAACATGGGAAATTACAAGATAAGCATGATGTTGGACAAAACTATGCTCAACCAATAATATAATAAGAATAATTGTTTTTTTCTCTGGCAGAACTGGGGATTGAACTCAGATCCTTGTGCTTACCAGGGAAGCATTTATTATATTGAGCCATCTTCCTGGCCATCATAATTGTAATACAGGGAGAAAAATTGATCTCGGTGGGTGACCTCCACCGAGGGTCAGGGAACCTTAAAATGATAGGGGTGAAATGATCTCCTAATCTGAGAGTTTGTGTTCTCTAAAACCAAAGAATGAATTTTAGGAACAAAGGAAGGTTATGAACAGAATATATTTACTGAGGGAAAAATGATCTTGTCCGAGAGAGGGACAGGACAGGGGCCTGAGTGAGTTTTCCCCAGGAAACTGTCTCTTCAAGGGACTTTTATAGAGGAAAACTATGAGGTGACGTGAATCTAAGGTGGTGAAGAAGACATGAGAACTTGCTTAGGTGGGCATCAAATGGGACAAATCTATGCTCAACCAATGAGATTACAAGCACCATTGCTCAGGTAAAATTGATTAAATGCAACACCAAATGAGGTAGCATGCCAAATAGCAAGCTGGCATGAATATGGGACAGGATCTCTTTCTGTTGGAGGTTGGGTTAGTGATCCATTTGGACTCTTTCAAGTTGATTGATACCTATTTAGAATATCAATCCCTGATATCCACCACTAGGGAAGTATGTAGATCCATTTCCTTGTTTGTCTTGGTCTTGAGATCTGATCCATATGGGAGTGTCTGTCTCTTCCAAGTTGCAAAGTCACCTTGTCTTCCATTTTATCTTCTTGAAGTCCTGGCCCTGTCTGCCTATAATATTTCCATCTAATTCAGCTACGTATAATAATTGCTTACATAAAATTAATTAAATTGGGATCATTTAGGGAAGCAAATTATCCTGATTAGCAACCAGGCTTGAATACAGGAACAGGGGCTCTTCCTGTCGGGTTGGGTTAGTAACGCTTCCTGGTTTTTTCAAGGTGATTGATACCTATTTTGGATATTTATTCCTAATGTCTGTCTCTATGGGGGTATTTGGATGTGCTTGTTTAATCTTTTGTCTTGAAGTCTATCTCACAGTGGAAGTGCCTCTCTTTCCCACAGTTGCAAGGTATCTTGCCTTCCATATTGGGGCCTTTGAGGGCCTTGCCCTGTCAGACTACCTATAATATTTCTATCTAGTTCAGTATCCTACAACACACGGAGATTCAAAAATCATCTCGGGTTGATCAGTTCTCAGTGCTTTATGCATTATGACTTCTTAAGTGAGATTAACAGTAATTAGATGTACTCTTAAGAGAATTTAGGAAGGCCCTGCAATGAAAATGTTCAAAGCATTAATGACACTGTCTTGATTTGCTATGTCTTCTTTCCTCTGTGGAATTATTTCTCATATCAGGACTCTGGAACCACATAATCCTCTGGTACTTTTTGACTCTCATAGTGAATACATAGCTAGCTATAAAGCATACCTCAGTAACATGAAATAATGTGTCCCCAATAGTGCAGACATAGGCAAAGTGACCACCTGGGGATGAAGGGTATGTCCAATCAGGTGTTTACAGATAATTATCTAAGATCCAAAATGTTGACTAATCAAATTTTTTATTTCTGTATGTTATAATACCACACAGCACCTATTTGTGTTTGTACCAGGAAACTGCTCCTCACCATGTCCTTGTTTGCAAAACGAAACCTGCTTGATGTTACATATCCATGATGTGTTTATTTGTTAACCTCAGTGAACAGAAAATATACTTATATTATTTTGACCAAGTGATACAACATTTTATTTATAACTAGCTCACCACTCACTCAAAATATTCCCTAGCTACAGAAAAGACTTATCAATGAACATTTTAAATTCCTTTCAAAAGTGTGAAAATCAAGTTGTATTTTAAAGAAAGTCCAGTTCCTGTAGAACAAGGTTAAATATTATATTATATAAATTTTTCACAAACCAGTACACTTTCAATCCTTCTAAATGTTGAAATTTTTTTTCATTTATTTTTATTTTATTAAAATACAAATGTCAATCAGACAGTTTCAAGACACCTTAACCATACAGAGTCGATGAATTAATACATTGCAAACTGTTTTCATAACGTTTTGGTACTGTACAAGATGCATACATGAAATTATATTTACAGGTTTCTTTATAGCTGAATTATATCAAAGATTCAATAATTATTTACCTAGTGGATGACCATAGCACTAAAAGCCGACATAATATCCTGTCCAACCACCATTAGTGCAGATCTTGCCTCTCATAGAATTATGTAGAAGCACAGCGTTATCTATCCCAACTGTACTGTCTATACACA
>PVKA01037272.1:0-21133 GCA_004027165.1 Ctenomys sociabilis | reverse complement strand
GCTGTCTCAGCAAACCCGGGGGGGGGGGGGGGGGGGGGGGGGGCGGGGCAGGCCCGGCAGGCCCGGCAGGCCCGGCAGGCCCGGCAGGCCCGGGGATGAAACCCCCAGCCCCTGAACCTGCTTGCAGGAGCTATTTGGCCAGCCCTCTGAGTACCTTTTGGAAACATAATCTTAACAACCTCAGTCCTGCAGACATTTAATCTCAGAGTAAGTGTCTTGGGTACTCAGATGGTGACCCCAAAACACACAGATATATACATACATATAGAATATATATAGAGAGCATACATTAATAAGTTTCGTAGGTGCATATTTTCAAATACTTAAGAGATTTCCCTTTAGTCGATTTCAATCATTTGGGTAGAGGACTTTCTTTATAAAATATGCTTTTGTGGTTATATATGTAATGTGTTATCATTTAGAAAATTTAATGAATAAAGTAAATATAAAAAAAAGAAAATCATAAGGCTAGGGAGACAGCTCAGTGGTCTAAGCACCTCTCTGGCAAGTGCAAGGACCTGATCCTTGGTACTACATGCTGTGCCAACCCCAGAACACCAGGCATAGTGTGTGGCCCAAAAAACATGCGTGGTGGTGCACATCTGTAGTCCCAGCATTGGGGAGGCTGAGACAGAAGCATCACTATGAGTCTGAGCTCCATAGCGAGACCCTGTACCAAATAAATAAATAAATAAAATATTTTTAAAAATTCAAAAAAGAAAGTCACCTACAACCTTAAATCACAGAGGTGCTACTGAAAATTTTATGCATTGTCTTTCAGTCTCCTTACATAGTTAAGGTTGTATTACACATAAATGCTTAGGTTGTGACCCTTGTTCTTAATAGTAATCCAACAATTTGCTTTAAAGACTAAAACATTTTTGTATATGATTCTATGCTAGTTCATTGCTTTGATATACGCTATGTCACAGTTCTGTGTTTTAAAACTATCCTCCAAATTAATTCAAACTAGAAGTCAGTCATATTTTCCTTCCTCAACTGAATCGGCTCACTCTTGAAGAAGTCTGTCAGGACAGTTCCATTTTATCTGTCCCAGGGGTTTTCATCCTAACTGGAGCAACTAGAGAGCTTTTAAAATATTCTGATGCCCTACCCCCAACCAATTCAGTCAATCTCTGAGGGATGGAACCCAGACATTTATAAACTTAAAATCACCAAGTGGGTTCTAATGTGGACCTAATACTCCAGCACCTCCTCTCTACTGCCAACTCCCAACCAGGTAATTCCAATAACATTTTAACTCTTTTCTCATTTCTGGTCTCTTCTTTGGTAACATCTCATCCTTCACACTGCTTCCCAAACTACTTTCCCCTAACATAGGCATGTTATTTCATGAGAGAGACTTTCCATTGCTCCTGCTATGCTCGAGGGTCTAAACTGACCTTAGCCTGAGTGTGGCCCTCTTCTACTATGGTCCAAGAGACATTCCTGATTTCTTTCTTCCACCAGGCCCTCAAATATGCCTTACCCCTTTTCAGAGTATGCTTTCTGCTTTTGTGCAAACCACTACCTTTGTTCATGTTGATTCTTTTTTTTTTTTTTTTTTTGCAGTACTAGAGATTGAACTCAGGGCCTTGCACTTGCCAGGCAAGCACTTATTCTACTGACCTATCTCCCTGGCCCTGTTCATGTTGATTCTAACCTGTAATGAGTATTTTCTCCAATCCTCAAAGACCACCATTATGCTATTCATATTTGAAGCTCAGTTCAACTATCACACCCTTGTTCAACCAGGCAGCAGTTAGTACTAACTCACGACTAATTTGTTCAGCAGCATTCTTTCAGTTCCATTGTATCTGGGTTCTCATGGTCCAGTAGGGGAATGATAAAAAAACATAAACCCAAACACTGTCTCTCTTTTATTTTTTTGGCAGAACTAGGGATTGAACTCTGGCTCTTGTGCTTGCCAGGCAAGCACTTACTCTACTGAGCCATTTCCCCAGCTCCATGGTCTCCTGTTAGAGTAAACATTTTAGTGAGGTACCTTGGTAGAGGTGCACAAACAAAACCAAATATATAAACAAAAAAATTTAGAGAAGTCCTGTCCTATGCAGGCAATTGAACAGAGTGGCTATTTTTGTTTGAAATGGCTTCTCTCAGATGGTGATATCTATACTGAGATTTGATTAAAAGTGAAGAAGGAGTCAACCATTCAGAATTTAGGAGCTAAAACATGTCAAAGAGAGGCCCAGTCAGTGTGACAGGCCCTCAGAGGGCATACATACAGTCAGCTTGTTTAGGCCAAGGCATTTGAAGCACAGTGCTAGAGGGAGAGTAGTGGCAAAGAAGGTTGGAGCCAGCTTGCATATGCTAAGTTGGGTAGCCAGATGAAATTCATTTTCTAATGCAGAGAAGGCATGCCAGTGGAGGGTTTTCAGCAAGTGCCATGATAGTAGGGTTTGTGCTTGAATAAGGTCACTCTGGATGGTGTGTGAGAAAGAGTAAGAGTTGGGAGAGTAAGAGTAGTAAGAGTTGGGACCAGTAAGAACTTTGGGGTGAGTCCAATTCTCCAGAAAGTATTTCAATTTAGGGCAAACGAAAAGCAGTTTCAGGGGCTGGAGAGATAGCTCAGCAGACTAAGTGCCTGCTTAGGCATGTGCAGAGACTGAGGTTTGATTCCCAGCACCATATGCTGCACAGGCCCCGCCCTGGGCATGCTGTGCCAGCCACTGAGACTGGGTTTGGGGGCACATGCCTGTAATCCCAGCATAGGGAGGCTAAAAAGAGGAACATTAGGAGTCCAAGCTGTATAGTGAGACCCTATACCAAATAAAAAAATTGAAGTTTCCCATGCTTTCATTTTTTAAATTTTAAAAAATCTTTTATTTATTTATTTGATACAAGGTCTCACTATGCTACTCATATTCATAGTGATACTCCCCTCTCTCAGCCTCCCCAGAGCTGGGATTACAGGCATGCACCACCATGCAGGGTTTCAGGAGCCAGCACAGCGGGCAGAAATGGGGATGGAACTCTGGTCCTTGTGCTTGCCAGGCAGGTGCGATCATCAAGCTGTTTCCTCAGCCCTCCAATCCTTTTAGACAAAAAATTAAAATTGTTTCTAGTATCTAAAAAGTCCTGTAGGGGTTAACTTTTCCCTAGTGTTCTGTGCATCCTGCTATTGAGCTTGCTGCCTCTCCAGCCTTCCAAATGCACCCTTCCTTCAGGCTGCAGGACCTTCGGACTGATTGTAGTTATATATTATTTCTCCATGTAGCAAAAGATAAGAGAATATTTACCACCTTACGTGTTTTAAAATGTACAGTTCAGTGGAATTAAGTAAGTTCACAGTGTTGCACAATCACCACCACCACCACCACGCTAAGAGGGAACCCATACACTTTGAACAATGAGAACAGTGATTCCCTACCACTCTTTTCCACTAGAAATCACTAACCTACTTTCCTACTATAGATTTGCCTATTTCTATCATTTCTTTAGGGGAAAAATACAATTTGTGGCTTTTCTGTCTGGCTTTTTTCGATTAGCATAATGTTTTCAAGATTCATCCATATTATAGAATGCACAGGAATTTCAATTTTTATTTATTTATTTTTGGTGGAGCCAGGGATTGAACTCAGGCCCTTGTGCTTGCCAGGGAAGCACTTATTCCACTGAGTCATCTCCCAGGTCCTTCATTTATTTTTTGTTTGTTTTTTTTGCGGAACCAGGGATTAAACTCAGGCCCTTGCACTTGCCAGGGAAGTGCTTATTCTACTGAGCCATCTCCCCGCCCCCCCACCAGCTTCATTATTTTTTTAATAGCTGAATGATATTCGACTGCATGGATACACACTTTGTTCATTTGTCACCCAATTGACACTTATTATTATCATTTCTACTGTTTTGTGAATAGTAGTGCTGTAAACATTCTCATGCAAGTTTTTGTGTAAATGCCTGTTTTCACATCTTGGCTCTATACCTAGGAGTGAAACTGTTGGGTGATAGCTGCAGTAACATTTCGTTGACCTATACATCAGCAAACCTAAAGCATGTGTTCACTTTCTGTGGCTGCTGTGACAAAATGCCACAGATCCAGCACAGTGAAATTGTAGAAATTTATTCTCTCATAATTCTAGAGATGAGGAGTCGAAAACCAAAGTGTCAATAGGGCGATGATGCTTCCTCTGGGATCCTGAGTGGACTATTTCCTTGCCTCTTCCTGGCTTCTGGGGGTGATCACCAGTCTTTGGTATTCTCTGGCAAGCAGTTGCATCTCTCTGATCTTTCCTGTGGCCACATGACCTTTGTGCTGTGTAACTTCACCTTCACTTTATCGTCCTTTTTGATTAAGAGCCCACAGTAATGCAGGATAACCTCATCTTAAATTAAATAATTACATTTAAAATAACAGTATTTTTAAGTAGGACCACTTCCAGAGACATTGGGCTTAGGACTTCAATATAACTTTTGGGGAGATGCAATTACAGTCAGTGACTTCCTACCACTGTCATATTGTGTATCTGCCTCCCCAGGGGATCTTGATCAGATGGGCTTGGTATGGGGCCTGACTTTTAACATTTTTTAACAAGCTCTCTGGATGGATGTCATTACTGCTACTTGGAGTAGGATAACAAACTCTCCTGGCTCACCCAATTTTTTCAAATTTCAGCAATGCAAACCTTGGATATTGATAAATCCCTCAGTTCTTGGCAAACTGGGAGGATCTGCCATCACAACAATAGTTTGTGTAGCAAGTATTTATTTCTTTTTTTTTTTTTTTGGTGGAACCAGGGATTGAACTCAGACCTTTCTGCTTGCCAGGGAAGTGCTTATTCCACTGATCCATGTCCCTGGCCCCCTGTAGCAAGTATTTAGGTCTGATGTTATTTTAATTTGTCCATGAATTTTTAATATATATATATCTTTAAATTTAATGATTTATTTTTGTAAGAACAGTCCAAGTTTTCAAGAATCTAGACCTAATTAGATACTACAAGAGAAGCTCCAGAAAAATTGTGATTGTGAACTGCTGAGGTACATTAAACTGATGTGTGTCATCTGTTAATGTCCTGTATTAACTCACCAAATTACCCATGAGGCTTAGTAAGGTTCTTGTTGGGATGGATATTAGGATTTCTGACCACTTTATATAGGAATTATACATGACCAAGAGGCCAAGATTATAGATTGGGATAAAAGTCTTAAGAATCCATTCCTGCTGCTGCAATGGTTGGAATCAAGCCCACAATTGTGAAAAAGAAGGAGCAAGCTCCTTTCTGGAGTTGGAGTTAAGTTCTTCACAGTAGGGGTGGTGGCCTCAATTTTTATATTAGAACCACCTGAAGAGCTTAAAAATCTGCTGAGGTCAGCTGTGGTGGTGCAGGCCTGTAATTTCAAAACTCTGGGATATTGAGGCAGGAGGGAGGGAGTAGGTGGGAGTTCAGCTGCAATAATTGCAACATAATGAGACTTTGTCTCAGAAAAAAACAAAACTAAACTATTGGGGATACAGGTTAGTGCAAAGGTGCTGCTGAGATCTTAGGAAATGACTCATAGTAGGTGAGAGTGGGCACAAGGATTCATGGTTTTTTAACCTCTCCAGATGATGCAAATGAGCAACCAGCAGTGAAGGTCACCCTATAGCATCTCTCTGGGTAACAAGCACCTCCCTTAGTCTGCCCTAATCTTCTTCTATACCATACAGCTCTCCACTACCATTCCCTGTTCCTTACCAGAGCCTTGTCTTCCTCATATTTGTGTTCTACTCACATAGTGACCCCACTGATCTGGAACCATGTCTAACTCATTGGAGGTAATAATTATTCCTGCAACAACTGAGCTTGTGAAGCTTTTGCCAAGCTTTCTTGAGTTTATTTTTCACTCTACAAAAGGTAGCTTTAGCATCATTTACGATTGAGTTCGCCTGTGACAGTGTTGCTGTTTTGACTGTAGATTCTCTTGGGAATCAAACTAAATCATCCACAGAATCTATATTCAGTGTTTCTTCACAAAGCATCTGAGGGAAATCCGGGTTGGAATATAGATTATTTTTATTGTGATATATAAATCACATGTAATAAAAGTCATTCTTTTTTTAATGTATTTGGTACAGGGTCTCACTATGCAGCTTGGACTCCTAGTTATCATCCTATTTTCAGTCTCCCCAGTGCTGGGATTATAGGCATGCGCCACCGCACCTGGTGTTGGTGGCCAAAAAGGCATGTGGTGTTGGGGATTGAACCCGGTCCCTGCACTTGCTTAAGCTATTGATCATAGTCCCTATCTCGCCAGTCCTAAAAGTCATTCTTTTAAATGTTGCAATTCAGTGGTATTTAGTATGCCTAAAAACTGTGCAACCATCACCGTTATCTTTATTTATGTTTAGTTTTTGGAGGAACTGGGGATTGAACACAGGCCCTTGTGCTTGCCAGACAAGTGCTTATTCTACTCAGCCATCTCCCCAGCCCCTAATTTTTTTTTTGGTAGCACCAGAGATCGAAATCAAGACCTTGCACTTGCCAGGCAAGCACTTATTCCACTGAGCTAATTCCCCAGCCCCCCATCATCGTGATCTAATTCTAAAAATTCTCACCACTCCAAAAAGCAACCTTTCTCTATACCACTAACTTTTCATTCCTGTCTCCGATTACCACTCATCTACTGTTTTCTCTATGGATTCAACTATTCTGGATGTTTCCTTTAAATAATTTAATATGTGCCCTTTTGTGTCCAACTAAGTATATTTTCAAGTTTCATCCAAGTTGTAGCATATTATCAGCAGTATTTCATTCCTTTTAGTCGATATGTTTCCATTGTACAAATATACCATCCATTTGTCAGTTAAAAGACATTTGGGTTGATTCTGTATTTTGCTATTATTAAAAATTGTGTCATAAACATTGACATGCTATTTTTCATGCGGACATATATTTTTGTTTCGCTTGGGTAGACACCTAGGAGTGGAGGGCTTAAGGTCACTCTATATTCAACTTTTGGAAAAATTTATCAAGTTGTTTCAAACATTGTCTTTTTGACTCTCGATGCAGTTCTCCTTCGAAAGTGTGAGAAGGTGCACACTTGCAAAGTGGGGTAAGTGATTCTCAGGTATATGGAACGGTATTTGTACCCAAAATTGAACTCAGGACCTTGCATTTGCCAGGCAGGTGCTGCGCCACTGAGCTATATTCCTGGCCCTACTTTTGTTTTTTCATGGAGAATTTTTATCTGTTAAACATGTTTATGGGGCCGGGGAGATGGCTTAGTGGAATAAGTGCTTCCCTGGCAAGCGCAAGGGCCTGAGCCCCATCCCCAGTTCCACAAAAATAAATAAACAAACAAATAAATAAAAAAAATTAAACATGTTCAGAATGGAACCCAGGACCTTGCATTTGCCAGGCAGGTGCTGCGCCACTGAGCGATATCCGTGGCCCCACTTTTTTTTTTCTCATGGAGAATTTTTATGTGTTAAACATATTGTATTCAAGAAGAATGAAGGCCGCGGATAGCTCAGTAGAAAAAGTGCTTGCCTGGCAAGCACAGGGTCCTGAGTTCAGTCCTCAGTACCACACACACACACACACACACAAAAAAAAAAAATCAAGAAGAATGATGCTTAATGCCGAACCTCTTGTCATTTGGTTTCATCGTTTCCAAATGTAAAGAAATCTAAAACGTGGAGCTATTGGAGAACCTGTGGATACCTGTGGTGATGAGAAGTTGGAGGGTCTTTGTCCAAGCTCTGCTATCCCTGACCATTGTTCCAGCTGTGTCATAGTTCCTGGCCAGGACATGAGTAGTGGGCCACTTCTGTTTAGAGAAGGCCGGAACATTCAGAAACTGATTTCTGGAGACAACCATAAACTTCACATAGCCAGATGCAGATGTCTCTGCAAAGCAGAAACTTAAATGCCCTGGCCATCTGTGAACTGTTTGCCGACCTTTGACACCGCCTCTGGACATTCCAGTCGCCCCCCAACTCAGCAGGGGGTCTGAGCCTGCGCGGGATTGCGGACTGGCGGCTTTCCCAGCATGCGCAGTAGTTCCGGAGCCTGCTCCTTCAGCGGGAGTTTCCTTAGGGTGCGCGCTCACGCACGAGCACGGCCTTGCCTGCGCGCGCACCGGACCTCTTTGGTACGCGCCCCCGCCCAGCCCCGCCCCGCCCCGCCTCCTCTCCCCCTCCCGCTTAAGCGCCCGCCGCCTGCCGCCACCGCCGCCGCCGGAGCTCTGTAGTATGGCATCGAGGAGAATGGAGACCAAACCTGTGATAACCTGTCTCAAAACCCTCCTCATCATCTACTCCTTCGTCTTCTGGGTAAGTGCCCACGGTTGGCCAGTGGTCCCGCCGCCGTCCACCAGACCATGGGGAGATGTTTTTAGAAAGGAGGGGTGGAGGAGACCCCAACCAAAAATAAAAACCTTGGTCTCATCCTTAAGGAGACAGGCGCGAGGTGCTGGGTCCGGGGCTGCCGGATGGCGGGATGCAGGTCCGAGCTGCTCGGACCCAGGACTGCCTGGCGCAGGCTGCAGTGGGCTGCGGGGTGGGGGTGACTGCAGGTTGTTGACCTTTGAAAAAAATTTTTTTTCTTGAATTAATTTCATTTTTAAGCCCGCGGGATAGGATCAGCAGCCCCTGGGGAAAGTTACGGGTTATTTGTTTGCCTTTCTGGACTCCTTTCAACCCTACCTTCCCAGCCTGTTCACGATATCTCTTGGATATCGCTAACCTGTAGCGGGCTGGGAGCGGACCCGGGAGCGCGGGGCTTGACGCCGGTTTCCCAGTTATCCTCGCCACTTTGGGGCTGCAGGAAAGGGGCGCCGAAAGCCCTCTGCCTGCTTGAGCGAGGGCGACAAGAGTTCCTCAGGCGCGCTGAATGAGGGGCAGAAGCCGCAACCGCGTGGAGGCGCACAGAGGGGAGAGGGTCTTACATAAGCCAGACATCTTTGAGCTTTTGCGGCGACCCTGGAGATGGGTCTGACGACCCTTTTCCACTCCCTGCACCGGTATATTCCAGATTGGTCACTCTGTTCACTGAGTGAACTCAATCCGCAGCGCCCTGGGGGAGGACCTCCGCCCCCCGCCACTTGGCAGCGTTTGCGCCCCAACTCTTGTTTCCCCTCCAAACTGGTGCTATCAGTCCTTGAAGCTCAATGCAGGAGGGTGACGTCAGCCCCTCAGCTGGGGCCGCGAGGGGCTATGGTGCACCTCTTGAGAGGGATGCGCCCTCCTGCGCGGGAGGCTGAGGGGGAGGAGGGGGAGGAGGGAGAGGAAGGGGAGGGAGAGCAGGGGGCTCCAGGCTTGTGCCTTACCTCATCCTGTTTGGCAATTCGTGGAATCAGTGCAGAGCTGACACTGCAGTGATTCACTTGGAGGGTGGGTGGTACTTTAAGACCATTCTCGGTTCTCTCCATGTAGACGCCCCTTCTTCCCCAATTCCCCATTCCCACACCAAGCCACAGCCACTCCTCAGAGGAATAAATATCTGCCCCCCCAACCCCCAATCTGGGTCATTTCAGCTTCCAAGCCAGTCATTTTGAAACCTGAGGCTCTGTAGGAAAAACCAATCCTGCCTTTGGTTGTTTTTCTTCTTGCCCCCAGCCCCCATATTAGCCCTAATTTTGCATTGAAACTGGAACACAGTGCTCTATGAGGTATCCAGATTCGGCTTGGTGGTGGACTGGGCTATTTGAAAGAGCCAAGGCAGAGGCTAAGATTTATTAAGGATTAAAAAAAAAATCCCTAATGCTTGTGGGTTTATCCTTGTTTCTGACATTGGTGATTCTTTAAGTCTGGGACTGGGGACTCTAGGGACCAGGCAAGCAAAGAGCTCTGCAATGAGTTAGGCTAGATTGACTAATACAATATATCACAGAAGACAAACATAGAAATAGACTTTATTTGGACGACACAGGTTGTAACATCTCAGTAATGGAATTGTGCGCTATGCAAGCACAGATCAATCTTACCATCTTCCGTTTGCCTAGAAAAAACAATAATGCATGCTGATTGTCAAAAACTTCCCAGTAGCAGCTCCTGGGAACTGGTTCAGCCTTTTGTGTATTTCCCTAAGTCTGTTTTTGTTTGGCTCTTTATTATTTACTTGACTTAATATTTGTTACTGAAGTAAATCATATGGGGAATTATTTCTGGGTTCCTGAAAACAAGGTTTGCTGCATACATGACTGCAGGTTGTTCTCGCTACATGTCCGAAGTGTGCTGTTAAAGAGGATGAAGCTTAGGCTTTTTGCATGAGCTTCTGTAGCTCTTCTTGCATTTGCCTGCCCCTTCCAACAAACAGCAGCGATCTAATTGCTTAATGCCCCTTAACGGAGTTTGAACAATCACTGCACTTTATGTACTCCAGAAATTCCTGGACTCTGGAATTCTATTTTTTTAAACTTTTTAAGGTTTTCTTAGTCTCATATATATTTATGGGCAACATTTTTGACACTTTAAATAGTATTCAGTGTTTGCTTCCTCCCTCACACCCAAAAGAATATCTCCAGATGAGAGGGTATTTTAAGCAAGTCATTTTTGTTAATAATCCAAGGTCCAAAGGCCATGTTTTTTTTTTTTTAATGGTAAAACACATTTAAGAAAAAAAGCTTTGTTGAAATACAGTTCATATAACAGACATCTATTTAAAATATATAGTGTATAAAATGTAAAATTTATATTTTGGTATATTCAGTATGCTTTGGTATATTCATAAAGACTTTACAAACATCACTGCAGTCCATTTTAGAACATTTCATCACCTCAAAAAGAAACCCTGTTTTGTCCCTAGCCCATGCCATCACCCCCTCGCTCCCTGCTACCTCTAATCAATCACTAATCTATTTTCTTCTTTTCACATGTCTTTTTTTAAAAATTAAGTTTATTGGCACATCTTATTGGCACGTGATGATCACATTCATCATTGGGAATTTGTACCTGAATGTGATATATCTTGATTCTTTTTGGGCCTGTTCCTCTATGTTCCCTTTAATCTCTTTTCTCCTCCTTATTTACAAAAGCTTTGTTCTCATTTTTTCCTTCTTGTTTTTTGTTTCCTTTTTTTTCTCCTCCCTCCATCCCTCTCCCCCTCTCTCCCTCCCTCCCTCCCTCCCTCCCTCCCTGCGTTCTTCCCTTCCTCTTCTTTAGTTCTCCTTCCCATTTGATCATTTTCCTATTTCACAATATCTATTGTACATTTTGGTTGTAATATATATTAATCTATTTTCTATCTGTAGAGATTTTTTAATTTCTGGATATTTCATATGAACGGAGCCAGCCATACAGTATTCAGCTTCTCTCACTTAGCATAATGTGTTCATCCATGTTGTAGCATGTATCAGTACTTCATTTTTTAAATAGCTGGGAATATTCCATTGTATAGATGTACTACATTTTATTTGTCCATTGCTAGATATTTAGGTTAATTGGGTTTTTGGCCTTTATGAATAATAATGTTATAACACATTGATGTGCAGCATGGTGCCTGCTGAATAAGCATGAGGCCCTGAGTTCAATTACCAGTACAAGAAAAATATGTACCAGTTTTTTTCTAAACATATGTTTTTATTTCTCTTGGGTATATACCTAAAAGTGGAATTGCTGAGTCACATAGTAACTGTTTAATTGAAGAAATGCATGACTGTCTCCCAGGGCAACCTTACCATTTTTCATTCCACCCAACAGTAAGGGTCCTAGTTGCTCCAAACCCTTGCTGACATCTGTGATTGCCTGACTTTTTGACTTGTAGCTATGCTAGTAGTTCTGATTTGAATTTCCCTGACCAGTACATCTTTTTTATATGCTTATTGTGTATTGGTATATTTTCTTGAAGAAATTTATTGATATCCTTTGACTATTTTTGTTTCAGTTGTATTTTATTATTGACCTATAAGACTCCTTTGTATATGCTGTATACAATCTCTACTAGATATATGATGTTTTGTTGTTGTTCTTATTTTGGGAGGTATCAGGAATAGAACTCAGGACCTTATGCTTGCCAGGCAGGCGCTATGTCACTGAGCTGAATTTCCAGCCCTCAGATACATGATTTACAAAAGTTTTCCGTAGAGATTTTTTCACGTTAGGTACTAAAGATTTTTATTTTTTTAATGAAGTGTAGAAAACTTAATTTTCTTTTGTTACTTCTGGTTTTGATGTGTTATTTATAAGTTATTTGCCAAATCCAAGGTCACAAAAATTTACCCATTAAATGAGTGTTGGGGCCAGGGAGATAGCTCAGTGTAATAAACACTTCCCTGGCAAATGCAAGGGCCTGAGTTCAGTCCCTGGTTCTGACACCCAAAGAGTGACTTCTCTCAGGTGATAGTGACACATAATTGCAATTGTGGGGCTCTGGAAGATTAAGGCAGGAGGATCATAAATTTGAACCTAGCTTAAGCAACTTAATGACTTAATGAGACTGTCTCAAAAAAAAAAAAAAAAACCAGAAATAAGGTTGGGAATTAGCTTGGTATAAAGGCCATGTGTTTATTTTCCAGCATCTTTAGAAAAAAAAGTTATTTCTCAGTTCAGCAAATGCAGTTAATATGTTAATTTTTCTTTAGCACCTAGAACTATGTCTGATACTTGGTAAGTATGCAAATATTTGTCAAGAGCATTAAAATTGTAAGTAATTAACAAAAAGATGACTTTGGTATCCTTTTTATTGTGTATTTTTTTCCATTTATGTATTTGGTACAGAGTCTAACTATGCAGCTCGAACTCCTAGTGATCTTCCTGTTTTCAGCCTCCCCAGTGCTGAGATTAGAGGTGTGTACCACCATGCCTATCCTGAGTCCCTGGCTCAGAGCACCCTGGGGGCGGTGCTGGTGTGGCAAGCAGGACTGGGGGTCAAACCCCAGCCCGTGCACTTGCCAAAGCAGGCACTTATCTCGCTGGCAAACTTTGGTATTCTTTTAAGTACAGAAGAAAGATTAGGCAGAATTATTTCCTTCATATTCACTGTTTTAATGTAGGCTTAGGACTAGAAAACATTTGACTTTAAAGTGCCACTAGGCCAGTATCAACAAGAAGGTGATACGCTTTGGCATGTACTAGACCAGAAGTCTAGTTACGTAGTTTTAACAGGTCTCTTCTCCCTATAGTCATTCTCTTTTTTGAGGTGTTTCTCTAATATGATGGATCTAACAAAGTCAACAGCCCCATCTTTGTTGGAGTCTGAAGACATTGACCAAAATTAGTCACATCTGGGGAAGGTGGTATGGGTATTTAGTGTGCAGAAGTCACAGATGCTGCCAACTGTCCTATGGTGTGCAGGACAACCCAAAGTGTCAATGTATCAGAAACCTCTTATTGTATTTGACTAATATAGTAGTTAGTCCTATGAGCAAAAGTTGAGCCCTATACCATAGTTAAGATTGAGGGGCAGCAAGATAGCTGAGTGAACTAAATTCCTGCTTAGGAAAGCACAGAGACCAGGGTTCCATCCTTTGCACCACATGCTGTGCTAGCCCCACCTCCC
Source organism: Ctenomys sociabilis (assembly GCA_004027165.1). Lineage (NCBI taxonomy): Eukaryota > Metazoa > Chordata > Mammalia > Rodentia > Ctenomyidae > Ctenomys > Ctenomys sociabilis. The sequence goes on along the minus strand of PVKA01037272.1, from coordinate 7,694 downwards.
AGGCACACTGAGCCAGCAACTGAGTTCTGACTTAGTTCCGGTGTGGTGCTGCTCGCCTTTAATTCCAGCGCTGGGGAGGCTGAAAACAGGATGCCTAAAAGTCCAAGCTGGGTATTGAGACACTGTACAAAATATATAAATTAAAAAAAAATATATATATATATTTTAAAAAAGTCAAGACTGTTCCTGGGAGCCACACTCAACACACTCATGAAAAAGAAGAAAACCATTCTGTATGAGATACTGTAATTCTTTATTTGAAAATGAAAGGTAAGTGATTCTTTATGTAATTGTATTCTAATAGAATGATTCACTTTCAATTGTATAACATCTTAATCTAAGTAAATGGGAGTATTTTCCATGACTTGCATGTTTCATTTTCAGGTTTAGAGAAAAGAAGGGAAAATAATCATGGGTAAGTTATCCTGTGCTTTAAAGACTAGTAAATAGTGTGTGGTATACAGTAGGATTACTCAGAAAATAGTTAATGAATGGAGGAAGGAAGGATGAAATTTTAATTGTTCTATGCATATAACATATTTTGATCATTTTCAGTCTTTCTATTTTTACCTCCTTTCCTTCTTGCATTCCCGGGTCCCCTTTTCTATTTCCCACACTTACAGTTTCTCTCATTTCTTCTGGGATTACAGGGGTGTGTCACCATGCCCGGACTCCACTGCCCAACTCAGTGTGCCCAGGGGTAGAGTTGGCACAGCATGTGGTACCAGGGATCGAACCCCACCCCTGTAATTGCCTAAGCAGCTTAGTTTGTTGAGCTAGCTCTTCTGACCCTCTCATTTCTTTTTTTTTTTTTAGTTTTTGGCAGAACCGGGAATTGAACTCAGGACCTTGCGCTTGCTAGAGAAGCACTTATTCTACTGAGCCATGTCCCCGACTCTATCATTTCTTCTTTATTCATTCATTAATTTATATTTTAAGTTTCTTATATAAGAGGAAACAAGTGATACTTAAATTACTTGAATCTGGCTTATTTCACTTAACGTGATGATCTCCAATTCTGTTTTTTTTTTTTTTTTTTTTTTTTGTAAATATGATCTCATTTATTTTTAGCTAATAGTCCATTGTGCATATATGCTACTTTTTCTTTATCCCTTTATTTGTTGATGGGCATCTAGGCTTTTTCCAGGATTTATCTATTGTGAACTCTGCTGCTATAAACTTGGGATATGCATATACCCCTATGGTATGATGTCTTTGGGGCATAAACACAGAAGAGGAATAGCTGGGTCAAGGAGACTTACTAATTTTAGTTTTTTCAGGAATCTGCATGCTGATTTTCATTACAGTTATACTAATTTACATTCCCATCAACAATGCAGGAGCCTCGTATCCCCACATCCTCATCTACACTTATTGTCTTCTGTGTTCTTGGTAACTATTCTGGCTGGGGTAAGATACAATCTCAAATTACTTTTTTGGGGATAGGGAGATGGCTCAGTGGAATAAGCATTTCCATGGCAAGCGAAAGGGCCTGAGTTCAATCCCCAGTTTTGCCAAAAAAAAAATAAATAAATAAATCAAATTCCCTTTTTTTTTAAAATTTTAGGGAAGGGTCTACAGGGTATTCAGGGTCTCACTACTAGATTGGACTTGTAGTGACTCTCCTGTTTACAGCCTCCCACGAGCTGGGATTACAGGTGTGCGCCATCACACCCAGTCTCAATTGCCATCTCAGTGCCCAGGGGGTGGGGCCAGCATTGCAGGCCCAGGGATTGAACCCCTGACCCCTGCATCTGCTTGCAGGCACTTCAATCTGATGAGCTATTTGGCTGGCTCTTTAAATTACTTTTGATTTATATCTTCTTGCGAGCCAAAGGTGTTTAACATTTTTTCATACACTTATTGGTCATTTACACTGTTGGGAAGTGTTACTCAGTTCAATTGCCTTTTTTTTTTTTTTTTTTTTTGATTGGGCTATTTTGGGAGGTAAAAAGTTCTTTGCATTCTAGATATTTATCCTCTATCAGAAGAGTATATAGCACAACTTTGTGCCTTTGTCTAGGTTATGTCTTCACTCTTGATTATTTGCTTTATAGTACAGAAGCTTTTTAATTTCATGTTATCCCATCTGTTGATAATTGGTATTATTTTCAGTGCAACTGGAGTTCTATTAAGGATGTCTCAGCCTGTGCCTGGACTCACATTTTCCCCCTATGTTATCTTCCAGGAGTTTTAAAATTTTTGTTTGTATATGTCAGTCTTTGATTCATTTTATTTGACTGAGTACAGGATGTACTTTTTCTCCAAAACCTTTTCTCCAGCAAGGTTTTGGCTCTTTTGTCAAAAATCAGATGGCAGGCCGGCCTTAATAGCTCTGTGAACTAAAGCGCCAGAGCACATGGGCCAGGGTTCAATCCCAGTGTGCTGTGCCGACCCCACCCCTGAGGTGTGCGGAGAAGGCGACTGAGACTGGGCGATTGAGACCGGGCATGGTGGCATGTGCCTATAATCCCAGTGCTTGGGAGGCTTAAAATAGGAGGATCACTAAGTCCAATCTATGTAGTGAGACCCTGTACTAAATGCAAAAAAGAAAAAAAAATTAGATGGATGTGGGTGCACAGAGCTATTTGTTTGCGCCGTCTGTTCTATCCCACAAATCTCTTTTTGTGCTGTCATTGTGTTATATTTGTAATTATGACTTTGTAGTATAGCTTGAGATCTGGATTGTAATGTCTTTAGACTATATTCTTTTTGCTTATGATTGCTTTGGCTATTTTAGGTCTATTCTAATTCCTTTTGAATTTTAGGATTACTTTTCTAGTTCTGTGAAGAGTGTGGTTAGTATTTTAATAGGGATTGCTTAAATCTACAAATGTCTTTTGGTAATATTGCCATTTTCACAATATTATTTTAGTCCAAAAACAAAGGATGCCTTTCTATTTTCTAGTTTTCCCTTCAGTTTTTTCTTTAGGATTCTCATAATTTTCATTATAGATATCTTCAATTTCCTTGGGTTGTTTGATTCTTGGGTATTTAATTTTTTTGAAACTATTGTAAATAAGACTGTTTCCTGTGCTATGGAGCTGTTGTTATTTTTGGTGTACACGAATGCTGTTTGAATCTTGCCACATTGGTATAAATGTGTTTTATCAGGTCTAAAAGACTTTTTTTTGTGGTACCAGGGATTGAACTCAGGATGCTGCACTTGCCAGGCAAGCGCTTATTCTACTGAGCTATCGCCCTGCCCCGCCAAAAGTCGTCTGGTGGAGTTGTTTTTTTTTTTTTTTTTTTTACTTTTATGGAAAGCATTCTATCATTTGCAAATAAAGCATAATTTAACTTATTTTTCTATTCATATCTTTTTTTTTTTCCTTTTGTGTGATTTCTTTGGCTAAAGTTGGAGAACTGCATTGAATGGGAGTGGTGATGGGAAACCATTGTCTCGTTCTTAATTTTAGAGGAATGCTTTCAGTTTCTGTGTATTTCAGTATGATGTTGGCTATGGATCTGACATATGTTACTTTTATAGTTCGAGGTATGGTCCCTCTGTACCTTTCAATACTATTTCAACACTATCAAGGTTAATTGGGAAGGGACATGGGCATTTGTAAAATGCTCTCACTGTATTCATTGAGGTGAGAATGTGATTTTTTATCCTTAATTCTAGTAATGTGATTTACTACATTTATTGATTTGCATTTGTTAAACCATCCTTGCATCCCTGGGATTAAATCAACTAGGTCATGGTCCACTCTTTTTAGTTATTGAATTCCATGCAAGACAGTTTTTTAAAGGAAAAATCCAATAAAAACAGTGGTACAAAAGATCTGGCATGAAAATTAAAAAAAAATGTTTAAACCCTTTTATTTTTGTTTATTTATTTGTTTGTTTGTTTATTTATTGCCACACCAGGGATTGAACTCAGGACCTTATGCTTGCCAGGCAAACACTTATTCTACTGAGCTATCTCCCTGGTCCCTGGCATAAAAAATTGATCCAACAGCTCATCAAAGATATTGGTCTGCAGTTTTCTTTTCTTATTTTTGTTAAATCCTGTGGTTTTGGAACCATTCATTTTGCTTTTCTTTTTGGTAGAACTGGGGATTGAACTCAGGCCCTTACGCTTGCTAGAGAAGTGTTTATTCCACTGAGCCATCTCCCTGGCCCATCCTGTGGTTTTGGAATCAGAGCATAGTTACCTTTATAGAATGAGTTTAGTGAGTTTTATTCCTTGACTCTTTTGTAGAAATGCTTTAAGAGTGTTGGTGTTAGTTCTTCTCTAAAGATGTGGTAAAATTTAATGTTAAATCCATCAAGTTCTGGGCTTTTCTTAGTTGACAGAGTCTACTTTGGGTAACTTTCTATAGGCTGCTGAAACAATGTCTATTTTGCTGTTCTTAGGTAAAACATTTGGTGTACCTCTGTTATATCTGTTGTATACTATAGTTTAACTCTGATGTTTGTTGAGTTTTTCATCTGTTTGATCTATTTGTGACAGTGATTATTAAAGTCTCCTATAAGGATTGTATTTGTATCTGTCTTTTTATGTCAAGTAGTGTTTGTTTCATGTAATTGGGTACACTGATATTGGGCACACATATTAAAGCAGTTGTAGTTTATAATTTTTATCTTGCCTTAGTGTATTATGTTTATCAATATGTAGTCTTCCTTGTCTCTTGACCAGGTTTGATTTGAAGTCAATTTTTTTGGATAAGGATAGAGCTTTCTTTCAGGATCCAGCTGCATAGGGTATCCTTTAAAACCTTTTGGGGGCTGGGGAGATGGCTCAGTAGAACAAGTGCTTGCCTGGAAAGCACAAGGACCTGAGTTCAATCCCCAGTTCTGCCAAAAAATAAACAAACAAACAAATAAATAAATAAAATAAAACCTTTTTCTTTCAGTCTACATATGCCTTTGCAGAAGAAATGTGTCTCTTACAGGCAACATGTAGATGGGTTTTATTTCTAATCCCATCCGTAAATCTGTGTATTTTAACTGGAAACTTAAGACCATTTACATTAAGTGTTGTTGGAAAATCTGTTCTAACTCTTGTCTTTACATTGTTTTCTTCCAGTGTTTGATTCATTTCTATTTCCCATTCATTTAACTGCTCTCCCAGTGAGATTTATTCTTTCCGCTAGCCTCATCATCGACCTCATTATCTCTGCTTAGGATTCCCTTGACTATTTCCTGCAGTGTTAGCTTGGTGGTCATGCATTTCTTTAGTTGATCTTTATCACGGAAGATCTTTATTTTGCCTTTAATTTTGAAGGAGTGCATTGTAGGCATGATAACCTACACTGGCAATTATTTTATTTCATGCCTTGAAAAACTTCTTTCCAAACCCTCCTTGGCCTTTAAGGTTTGTATTGAGATATCTCTGGCTATTCTGATGAGTTTGACTTCATAAGCCATTTGACATTTCTGTCTTAACAGCTTGTAGTATTCTTTCATTGTTCTGAGTTTCTGACAGTTTGACTTTGATACGCTATGGAGAGGCTTTTTTCTGTCTGCTTATTTAGGGTTCTAAATGGGTACTTTACCTGAGTACCCAGCTTATGTTCTGTATTTGAGAAGTTTTCTGCAATAATTTCAGTGAGTGGAGTTTTATGCCATTTACCTGTTAGCACCCTCTTTGTGGTCAGTGAGTCATAAATTTCTTCTCTTAGAATTATCTAGAACCTCTTGAATAACCTTTACATTATTTCTTGTGCTGTTTTCATAATTATATACTGAATATCCCAGTATGTCCACTTTATCCTCAAGTTCTGATGTCCTGTCTTCTGATTTATCTTGCTTACAGCTAAGACTTTCAATTTAGTATGTTATGTTATCTTTCATTTCTAGGATTTCTGCTTAGTTTTTTCAAAATCTCTATCTCTTTACTGAAATGATTTTTTGTGTCCCACACTGTCTTCCTCAGTTCACCTGACTGTGACTGTTTACCTTCTTTGAACTCAGCAACCATTCTGACAATTGATTTTTTTCAGCTCCCTATTTATCTCTTCTTTGAGCTCACAATCATTTTATTTATCAGTTTCAAATTTTCTTTTTCTGGTTTCATCCACTTCAGTGGTTTTGGGAATCAGCTTTTGGGATGTTACCCATTTTTTGAGGCTTATTTTTGCCTCATGAATCTTTGTGTTTTTGTGTTGAAGTTTTTAGATCAGTTGGGATAGAAATTTCCGTAAGTGGCATTCTACCTCTGCTATGCTTTTTGCTTTGAGTGTGACTTAGTGTGAAAGTACACACACGACTATTCAAAGTTGTGGATTCATTCTGCAACACTGCACTGTAAGGAGAGAATAACTAATAGTAATGTCAGTATCCAAAGACCTTATCATATACCAACATGTAATTTTAAACTTGTGTAAAAAGTTCTCTACTGTTCCATGAACTCAGAAAGATAAAAGGGGTAGTAATAATGAAGGATGGGCTAAGAAAGAAAAAGAAAACAGGAGGAAAATAATTTAGGAAAATGGAAAGGAAGAAAGAAAAATAGCTTTTACTGCTGATAATTATGCACCAGGAAAGAAGGGGGCTGGGAGTGTGGATGGGGAGCTTGAGAGGATGTGATGAGGAAGGAAACAAAGAAGATCAGGAAAGGAAGTACTGTACAAATACGACATGCAAGAAGATAGTGGGTAATTGAATCCATTTACTGAACAAGCAGAAACACAAAGTTAGAAGGCCAGGAAACAACACTTGCTAGGTAACAAACAGCATGTGAGAAAGAGGTAAGACGAGAAGCAAAAGCAGTAACATTTGTTTGCATACACACATATGACCCCTCTACACACATACTAAAAGAGTAAGAAAGGGAAAATAGGTTTTAATGATAATATTTATAAGAAAAGGAGAGGTAGAAAACAAAGGTTTGAGAAGCTGTAAGAGGGGCAGGGAAGAAAAGATGGGGAATATAACTGGAAATTGAAAGAAAACACAAGGAGATTGTATCCAATGAATGAACGAACAGAAACTCAAGTTTAGTAAACCCATGCATGAAACAACCCTTAGTGTTGCAGAAATACTGTGACATGACAGTAGACTACAGAAGCAAAAGCAGTGAGTAGGACTCAAACACCTATGCCTTAATATGCACAAAAAGCACAAAAAAGCAAGCCAGCAGGCCAGCCCAGCATTCCTCCATGTGGTGGTATTAATAGTGAAGTCAATTCTTCCTTGGTACCTGATAAAAAAGTGGGTGTGTGTGAAAAATGTTTTATCCTAGAGTTCTTCCTCTGCCTCTGTCCAAGTAGAAAATATTGTCTGTTGGGAAGAGGCAAGTATCTCAGGGGGTACCTGAAAGGCTGTGTCACCCTTCGCTGCTCCTTCCGGGGTATGTTCAGTTTCCCTGTCCACCTGCTGAGAGAAGCTTTTCCTCTTCAATGCCCCTGTGCCAGCCATGTACCATGGAGCGAGCCATCTGTAGACATAAACCTTGACAAATTGTGAACCAGAATAAACCACTCTTGTCTTAAGTGGGGAATGTTAAGTAATTTGTCCCCATGAGGAGAAAAATCAGACATGATATAAAAAAATATAAGAAAGCTTTTTTAAACAGTGGTATTTGTCATGATTTAAATGTGATCCTTTTATGAACACGTAGAAAGAGTAGAGGACTTTAGAAGAAATTATTTGTCCTAATAATAATTTAATCACTATATTTTTTGTGATTTAGTAGTATTCTAGAATGTTTAGTTACCTAAAATTTTAATTGTAATTTTATTAGT
>PVKA01037271.1:0-21133 GCA_004027165.1 Ctenomys sociabilis | reverse complement strand
AAAGAATTTCTCAAAATAAAACTGAGTTTAACCATTTCTTGGATTTTTGCAGTATGTATTAGTAATTTATAAAACTAACTTTAATAATACAGTAAGACCTCAGTTCACAATCTCTTCTGTTTGCAAAAGAAAGCATTTAGCAAAAATTTGCTTCATTTGTTCATAAACTCTGCATTGGTGACAAACACAACCACAGCCATTTTCCCCAAAACTATAAAGCAAATTAAGTTGATAAACTGAGGTATCACATATTTTCTGCGTCAGATCTTAAAGATTTGAGAGATGTCAATGCAGACTTACCTTTGTATTACTGAGTACTATGATTCCTCTCACCTTAGGGAGCAATGATACTTTCAGATCAACTGCCACTCTTTGGCGGTAGGTTAGGTATCCTCCTTAATAACCAATGACTTGTATAGGTTGCTTTGTGTAGGCCTCTTTCTTCAGTTCACCCAGAAATAGTTCTTAGGGGGCATTGGGTGACTTTCCCCAGGCCCAAGTATAGGACAGATATCACTATTGATTTCACATTAATACAAGGACCTGCCAACCTCCTACAAAGTTTGGGTTGACATGGAGATGAGACCCTGCTCTCATCCCTGTCCAGATATCACTTATTCTATGGGCCTCAGTGGTGTGGAATCATTTTACATCAACTGCTCAGTTATGGGCATCGCTTATGTAAAGGTCAGGTAGACCTCGCTGTGTCTGACAGCTTCTGTGTGGCCATTCTTGGTGTTACTCAAAAAAGAAAAAGAGTAAAATTTGGACTTGTGTTGTGGATTATCCTTTCAATTTTTTCAAATCAAAAAGTCTGAATATTTCCTTTGAGAAGGAGAGCAGTTTAAGGGAACCAGCAGCTGACAGATAACCAAGCCTGCATTTCTAATTCTATTTTCTAAACCCCCAAGCATTCTTTCAAAAATATTACATTCTTGAAGAAGTCCCTTCAAATTGTTTTTAGTCCCAGTGTGGTTTTCTTTGGATCAGGGCCAGGATATTCAGCTGGATTTGTGAGAATGGGTTAAGTAGATTAACTAGTTTAGGCCAATCTTGGGTTACTGAAAGCTTTGAATGGGCTGAGGACAAAGCGTCCAAAGGAGCATACTTAAATGATCAGACACTAGAGGCCACAGAGCCTTTCACGACTGCTCTCTTCCCTTCTCTGACCTGTTCCTGTTCCTTTCTTACCTTAGCAGCTCTTGGATACACTAAAGTCTGGTAGATAACAATGGGGCCCGGGGTCTTCACAGAGGCCTCATTGAATGGGTACCAGCTGTGGAAGCTGTTGCTGTCTTGCACGAGCTGGTTTTCTGCTGTAGTGCTCCAGTAGGTGTACAGACCATCTGAGGGCTTGGCAGGGGCAGCAGACTGGGCTCTCCCATAGGCCTCGAGGCCCATCTTGGTCTTCTCTCCATGGGTGTTGAAAGACAACAAGGAGGAGCTTCTCTGGTACAGCTGCTGGTTGCCAAAGCTATGAGTGCTGAAGGTGACCTTCCTGGCCATCATCATTTCTGAGTGGCTGGGATAGGGAGAGGGCAGTGAGTCCCCTGAGGAGCATACCTTTTTGGGTCCTGTGGGGAAGAGCTCGTGGATGGCACTGGAGAGCTCCGCAAAGTCCAAGGGCATGCAGTGCAGGGAGTGGAGCCGTAGGTGAGGGTCGGGCCTGTAGGTGCTCTGGATGCCATCCTCAATCTGGTCCACGAGGATCTTGGCTGACTGCAGGAAGGCTACTTGGCCGGTCTCCTTCAGGGCTTCCTTTGAGTAGGCGATGAGGCCATCCATTTCATTCACCTTCAGGCTTGTGATCTGCACATATTTTTCGATCTCCTTCTGCCTGGACACTTCTAGGTTCTCTACCTTCTCCATGATGTCTTTCTCCTTCTCATGGAGGATGCCGCGCAGCTTGAGGAATCCATTTCTGATCTCTTTTCGCTTCACCTCCTTGTTAGCTTTAAAGCTGTTTTTTAAAATGTTGAATTCCATCAGGTCATTATCAATTTCATATCGGACTGCAAAACAACCAAGTAGGTCACCGTTAAAATTTTCATTCCCCAAATATCAAAGCAGGATAAACTGGAGCAAATGATGTTGGCCTCCATGAAAGTGAGTGGAGAGGGAGAGAAGGCACCTGTAGGTGGGTGAAAAAGGCTAGCCTGGGCTTACACAATACATTTCCTTTGCCCCTTCCCTTCCTCTTCCTTTTAAGCTTCCCTAAGGAATAACCCACTGTGCTTCCCTGGCATACTTCTATCAAGTAACAGTGACCACTGTGGCCTCAGGTCTGATGGTGAACGTTTACAGCCAGTCTTGACAGGTGGTTTTCAGCAGACTTCATTTGTCTGCAAGTGGGGCTGGAGATGAGAAGAAATCACAAAGTGACAGGGCCCTACCTTTTCCTAGGGGCAAGGTAAGCTTTAGCAGAGCTAAGAGAAAGAAAATTCTGATTGTTTCTGCTAAATGCATTTCTTGCTTGCTTGCTTTTTTTTTTTTTTATTTTTTGTGGAACCAGGGATTGAACTCAGACCCTTGTGCTTGCCAGGGAAGCGCTTATTCCATGGAGCCATTTCCCCAGCCCCTGTTTCTGCTAAATGATGCCTCACCCAAGAATTCTTGCCATCAAAAATCCAGCCCTAAATACCCCACAGTGGGTCTCATTTGAGTAAGACAAATACAAAGAAGGAGCTCAGCAGAGGATGGGCAGAAGGGGGCAAGGCCATGGAGCTCTTTCAAGGGGTGAGACCAAGAGACCAAGAGAGAGATGAGGGGAAGGGGACGGAGAAGAGAGATCAAGTAGAATAAAGGTATGCTATGTACAGAAACCTGAAACCCTCAGGAAATATAAACAATATGACACAAACATAAGATAATATTAATAATATCAATAACATTGAAAACAGGGAAAGGACAAATAGAGGAGGAGGAGGAAGGGAGGGGGAAGAGATGTGGTAAGGATTTTTTTTAAAGGAAGTAAAGTGTACTGTACACATGTAATGCTCACCAAGATGACCGAAATGTATGCAAAGGGGGAGGGGAGAATCCAGCCCAGGCAAGAGTGGGAAATCAGAGCACTCACTCACCCTTTAAGAAAGGGTCTGCTGCTTCCCTCGGAGGAGAACCAGTTTACCTTGTGTCCTCTCACATGGCATTTGGGATTTAAGTTCAGTCTGTCTATGGCGCGCTGCATGCCATCTAAAGTGCTGAGGACACAGGTAGGAGGAATATGAGATCTCACAAGCCAGTCAGTGCTGTGGTGGCTGCTGTGAGGTGCTGTGGCAAGGGTAGCACTTCACACATCTCTGTGAAATTAGCACCTTTATGGGCTTTAAGGAGTTCTAGGTGTCTGGCTGCAATTTAAAGGCCATCTACTTTTGATAGCATATACTATATTTAAGATCCTCCTCAGGGAAGGCCAAAGTTGCAGTGAGTGGATAAACTATATTTTACCAAATTTTATTTGAGAGTGAGGGTGACCAAATGTCATTGCATGTGGTTCTTAACAGCATCCTTGCTCCCCAGAAAGCTGGTCCTCAATTGATGATGGTTGTGGTAATAAGGAAGTGCATCTGAGTGAAAGAAACCTAGGGTCCTGGCAGACCATTAGAAGAGGGGACCACAGCTATGCTGCTTACCACAACAGCCAGTTTGTGTGGAGGTTGGCACATGGGTTTGTTTTCCAGCATCTTGGGGGTCAGTGCCAGCAACGTCACTATTTGGCCTTTTCTGTAATGTCTCCATTTCCTTTTCCCACCTTGCCCTTCCCAGTGTGGCAATGTAGGCAGGTGCTTTATGGGAAACTACTAGTTTGTAATTTCAGTTCCGCTGTAAAGTTCTCCTTGAGCTCCCCTGTAGGCAGGCATATTGTAACTTATGGCAGCTGGAATTCAACCTCTTTGACTATTCAGTAGTCAACTGTTGTCAAGCAAATTTGGAGAGGAAGTGCCTTGCTTTGTTAGGGGTTAGTTAAGCTTATGCAGAGCAAAGTACTAAAAGATAGAATAAGAATTTTTTGGACAAGGGTGAAGAGTTAGTGCCAAGAGAGGAGAAAAAGAAGGGTCTAGAAGTACCCTCACTCCAAAACCTTGCACGTGGGATGGCTTAGCAAGAGCTGATCTCTGAACAAAATAAAATCAAAGTCTTTTTCATATAATATACTAAAAAATAGGTACTATTTATTAAACATCTGTTGTTAAGCAAATCCATATACAAACCATATATGAACCAGATCCACATATTATCATATATGTATCTTTCTGTATAATAATAAGATATTTCCAGGGCTGGGGAGAGAGCTCAGTGGCTTAAGGGGCTGCCTGGCATGAATAAGGCTCTGAGTTCAATCCCTGGTACAAACAAACCAAAAAAGATATTGTTTGTATTTATAGATAAAGAAAGAAACAAAGGTTCAGAGAGGCGAATTGACTGCCCGGAGTCACATGGGCAACACATGGCGAAACCAGTCCCTGTCCTGCATCTGTTTGTCTAGCATCGAAGCCTAAGGTTTTTAAATTTTTCTAGCCATTGTGGGTACTGGAATCATTTGAGTCATTTTCTTGACCTCGCCTCTGAGATTTTGAATCAGTTGGCCTGATACAGGAATCCAGATGAAGCAGTGTTCAGTTAGTTTTAGAATCTATTTCAAGGAATTTCCTGGGCATCTTTGCTAAAACAACAACAACAACAACAACAAAAAATACAACAACAAAAAAAATCACTCAGATTCTGGTGCAACAGGCTAGATAGGCCAAGGATTTTGCGCTTCCAACAAGCTCTGAGGTGAGCCCAGCATCTGTGGACCACCCATACTCTGAGTGGAAGGAGCTGCATTCCTGAACTCTTCTTACTCCAGTTCTCAATCTTTGCTGTACAAAACTCATAGAGGGGAAAGCAAAGCAAAACAAAACCCACAGGTCAGCCCACACCTCTGCAGTGCTGAGACAAAGGCATCCAGGTTGTCAGTGAGGCCCCAAACTGGGTCTTCTAGTGAGGGTTTATTTCTCAGTTCATATCCTCAGATCACCCACCTTTAGATAATTTGGGATGTGTTAAAAAATGAAACATTTATGGCACCTCCTAGAAGCTGAATCAAGAAAGAGCTCAAGACCAACTTCAAAGTGTGGTTTAAAATGTTGTTTTTGTTCCTTCAGGAATGGAGAGCAGGTTCAGCTCTTTGCCTGTATCTGATATCTAATGCTCCTACTTAGCCCTACTAGCCCACCCCTTTCAACTGTTGAAACATCCTAAAGTGTGTTCTGGTATTGTTCCTCGACCTTGTGTGGAAGTTTGGTAACTGACCTTCATGTGCCCTGGATTCTGAGAAAACCATCCTAGGACTCTCCTGTGTTGACACTCAGATTCTGTATAGCTGCAGGGGAACGACAGCTGTTGTAGGTAGGAGTCCATTCCCTATCTGAAACCCAAGAATCTAAGCCCTGACCTGGGCAGGCAGTGAGTATTATGTTAAGAAGGCCTTCGAGGAACCAACCGGTCTAACCATTTCTAAGGCTCAGTGGCTGGTGGCAGTGGCCAGTGTGGACGTGGTGATAGGGACCATGAGGGAGGGAATGCGTAGATCCATGTTTCTGGGGTACAGGGACTGCTCTGGTGGGTGAAGGTAAGGCTGTCATTTACAGGCTGTCATTAAAGGTGCCTAAGACACCTTTTCCATGAACCACGAGCTGCCCAGAGTCACATGGGTACCACGAGCCCATCTGGAGGGGAGACACACACAAGCACCAGGACCTGCTTTGAACTTGGCAATGGCGCTGAAGAGTGCCGCGGCCCTCTCTGAGCAGGCATCGATGAGGCTGATGGTGTCGTGGCCGCTGTGGAAAGCCACCTTGCAGAAGGTGCAGAGCAGCTGGTTGTCGCTGCGGCAGTACTCGCTGATCCGGCTGGATGGGTGCTGGATGCAGATTTTCTCGTCCTGGTCCTCAGCACTGGTGTCCACGAAGACGTGGTCCTGCATCGAGATGTCCGAGTGGAAGGTCTTGAGGCACTCGTTGCACATGTTGAGGCGGCAGGTGATGCAGCGCTTGTAGGCGATCCGCCGGTTGCGGCAGACCTGGCAGAGGATGGGCCCCGAGGAGCGGTCGAAGCGCCACTTGAGGTAGCCATGCTCCTGCATGTAGCGCTTAGTGAGGCGCCCACGCAAGTAGTTCTCGGGCAGCCGCATCTTGTGGCTGTAGGGCATGCAGTGTGAGCGGTTGCACACGGGGCAGATGAGGATGAAGAAGTTCTCAGTGACTTCTGCGCGTTTCTGCAGCCTCCGCAGGCACTTCTCACACAGGCTGTGGTTGCAGGGCAGCATAAAGGAGTGCATGCGCAGCCGGTTGCACATGGGACAGCTGAGGTGGTCGACCAGATGGCTGCTCACTGGTACGGCCTTCACTTCATCCACCTGGGTATCGCTGCTCCCCACACGCAGAGCAGTCTTGGACCTGCAGGGAGAAGCAAACAGGAGAGCTTGCTCTGTTTCTCAGGTGTGCAGGTGGACTGGGGAAGACATGAGCTCCTGCCTGGGTGTTTGGCCTCTAAGCTGCCTCCTCCAGTTTTTAGCTAGCTGGCCTCTCTGCATATTGCTCATACAACTGGCACCCATGCCCCAGCAGTTGTCGAGAATATTAAAATTAATATAATATTCTGAGGACTGAAAACATTCCCTGGAAGAGATCTGCAATTTTCTAGCAAGAGCAGAGCAGCGGACAGGCCTGGAACTGTCAGCTGGGCCTTGGGGTTCCTTTGGTTATCAATAATGTTATGCAACCCACAAGGGCACTACGACTGTGGTGGATCCAAACAGAGCAGAACCATTTCATAATGTCAGAACTCAGAAGAGAACATTCTCCAAATCACAGAAATGGCCACTTTCCCACGTGGATAAATCGGCATGGTGGCTGCTAGGCCTTCTCCCCTGCAACCACCCCACACTCCATTGCAGACTGTGGCTCACTCATTCTGTTCTTCCCCTCTTCTATTAAGATAACCAAAATTTTACCCCCATGTCTCACTATAGGCCAAATCCTATCATGCCTTATCAATGCCATCTTACACAGGGAACTCCCACTGGCTCCTGGATAAGTGCCCACATTGAAATGAGCCCACAAACCCACTGCTGCTCAGTGCAAGTGTGTCCTTGGTGGGCTGTGCTAGAGGGAATTCAACCATTGTTGAATTCTGATCATTTTGTTTAGTGAAATTCTGTGTCATTTCTAATTTTTCATTAGTTTTTTGTATTCTCTTTTTAAAAATTTAAAAAAGTGGCTCATAGAAATTCTAATTTTTGGTGGCACCTGCAACCACCCCAAGTGCCTGTAATCCTAGCACTTGGGAGGCTGAGGCAGGAGGACTGCTGTGAGTTCGAGACTAGCCTGAGCTACAAAGTGAGCTTAAGGCCAGCCTGAACTGCATAGTGAGACCCTATCTCAAAAAGACAAAAAAAAAAAAATTCTAATTTTTTCAATAAATATTTCAAATATTAGAAGTTCATAGTAAGGAAAACAATTTATATTGTTCAGAGTGCAAAATGCATGCATCAATCCTTCTACCTACCCTATAATGGCAGGTATCATTGTCTCTATTTTTTAGTATAGCATTTTAAACTTAAGAGCACAAATTTTGCATAAAAATCCAAACTGGATCTTACTAGCTTTGCAATCCTGGGCATTATCATCATCATCATCATCATCATTATTATTTGTTATTATTATTATTACTATTACTATTATTATTATTGTATGCAGGAAGGAACACAGATGGGTGACTATTCCCCAGGCCACTGGCAGGCCAATGCCTGAGCCAAGACTAGACTAGAACCTTCTTACATGATCTCAGTCCCAGACCAATAGGTAATGAATGGCACACATCTTTGAGAACAGTTTCTTAACTTTCCTCATCTTAAGTTTCTCATCTTTAAATCAAAGCTCACAATAGTACTTGCTTCATGAGGTTTCTTCATAAAGTCTAAGTGAGCTAATCCATGGTACGTGACTAGCTGTGGATAGATTATAAGTATTGAACAAGTGCGGTCATGACCATTAATCTGCCTGCTACCAGCTGCTTATGTGCACAGCACAGAGAGATTCCACAGCGAAGGAAAGAGTGGTCACATCCACGAAAGTCTGCACTTCTGTGGGATTGTATGTGTTAAGTTTATTTATTTGTCTAATGTCTGATGCTCGATTTCCTATGTTTACTTGGAAGAATGATGGATGAAGGGAGAAAATTCTTGTAAAGTTTAAGATAATGGCCTAAGAAGTTACAACTAGAGCAAATGTGAACAGATGCGTGACCTGTGACTGTTCTTGTTCTGTTCGCAGCAGTGTTTGTGTACTGAGTTGACACTGGCCTGTGTTCCCTTCTGTCTTTGCCTTTCTGATTTTTTTATCTCTGTCTTATTCTTCACTCTCTTGGCCAAGGAACTCTCAAGCATACTGCAATGAGTGGCCCTGGGGTGACAGTCTCCCTCCTATAGACTCAAGCACCTGGGAGTTTTCTCTTTTAGGACAGTGGTGGCAAAGCTATGGCATGCATGCCACAGTAGGCTATTTGTTCTTACTGAGTGTTCTAAAATGTTCACCATCACCCTCCCCGGATGGGAGGTGGTGGGCTCTGTGCTCTGCTTCCCAGGCTTTTTCTTGGGCCTGACGGACTACCTGGAGGTACAGATCTGCTGCATGTGTGGTAGCTGGATGGACTCCCTTTAGTTTCACAAAAGGGTAGGACTCTTGGAAACAATGTATACCATAAAGGGAGACAGTGTGAGAAGTCAGGAAGAGAGAAAGGGAAGAAAGGAGAGGTCCTGGAAGAGAAAAAAGGAACAGAGGCTTGACCAGAGGTAATGGCCCAGGAAGAAGGAAAATGACAAAAAGAATGAGGCTGAGATGATGGGTGAGACTAGAGTGGGGGCAGCTGCTGGGCAGGAGAGGTGGGACAAACATGCAGCAGGAGTGCAGAAAGCAGAAAAGAGGCCAGTTGGAGGTCAGGCCCCAGTATGCTGACTGTCTGGCATTTGCACTGCCCCCACCCAAAGCGTCAGGTGTGAAATACGCATCCAGGGGCCGGGTTCTATGCCAAAGCAGCCAGCAAGCCTAGCAGCTTTGTATACCTGCTGGGGTATCCTGTCAGATTTAGGCCTGTTCTCTTTGTTACTTGGGTTCTCACCTGGCTGATGAGGTTCCTGGATTCCCTCCTTGTCTACTCTGGACCATTCTGCACATTAGAATCACCTGAAGGAGGCAGAGTTTTATGATTCTGATGCCCACTTCATACTTTCAAACTAATGAAAGTCACAGTGTTGAAGGGTAGGAATAGACATCAGAATATTTTAAAGATCCCCAGGTGATATCAGTGCACAATGAAGTGTGGGAGCCACTCATGCCCTTCCTCCCTGCTGAAAGAAGTGCAGTGACTCCCCCAGGCTGGATCACATAGAACAGGAAGTGCAGAGCAGACCCTCACCTCAGAGTTTCCAAACGAGAGGGCCACGGTCATTAGACATCGGCCAAGTGCTTAATCGCGCAGAGGCCATATTCTTCCTCCAAATCCAAGCCTTTGCTCACAGAATTGCTTTGCCAGCCTTGAAGGCCTTCCAACATGCCCCCCTTTGTTCTCTCTCCTAATCTTGTCATCTATCATGCTGAGTTATAATTTTTCTTCCTCGGAGAAACCTACTGGGACTATATCAGACTCCCCTCATGTATGACATAAAAATTCTAGTCTGGTAGAGCAGAAGGAGAAGGAGAAGCGCTGCCACAACTGGGTGATCAAGAGCCCGCCTGCTGTCACTTCTGGTTGAGAAAGGAGAGAATGGCATTAGGAGTTCGCGGGCGCCTGGAGTACTTACATAAATTGCAAGGGTCAACCATTGTTGAATTCCGATCATTTTGTTTAGTGAAATTCTGTGTCACTTCTAACTTTTCATTACTGGTTTTTGTACTCTCTTTTAAAAAATTTAAAAAGTGGCTCATAGAAATTCTCATTTTTTCAATAAATATTTCAGATTTTAGAAGTTCATAGTAAGGAGAACAATTATTGTTCAGAGTGCAAAATGCATACATCAAATCCTTTTACCTACCCTATAATGGCAGGTATCATTGTCTCTATTTTTTAGTACAGCATTTTAAACTTAAGAGCACAAATTTTGCATAAAAATCCAAACTGGATCTTACTAGCTTTGCAATCCTGGGCATCTTAACCTCAACATTCAGTTACCTCAGGGCTACAGTGGTGTCGTGTGAGGGCCCAGCTTGTTCCACATGCAGTAACTGGCAAGTTGCTTACATATGAAGTGCAAGTTCTTACTATCTGGTACAGTTGTAAAGTTGGGGCTCAGAAAGTGTAAGCACTTATTTTATAGTTAAGGGAGTTGACTTTGAAACTCAGGTCTAGACATAGTTTTTTTAACTTTCTTTTTTGTATTTAGTACAGGGTCTACAGGGTTTCACTATGTAGATCAGACTCATAGTGATTTTCCCGTGTTCAGCCTCCTAAGAGCTGGGATTACAGGCACGTGCCACCGTGCCCAGTCTCAATCACGATTCAGTGCACCCCCGGGGGGGGTCAGCATGGCGTCCCTGGCCACTGTGCTCTGCCTAAGCGGGTGCTTTGGTCCACTGAGTTATCTGGCCAGACCTCAGACATGGTTTTGGAGGATACCCTTAATTGCTACAGAGTTCTTGGCCTGTCCTTTTCAAATGAAGCAATGGACTGTTCTGGGACTCCCTAGCTGTGTAAATTCCCCAGTGTTCCCAGGCCATTGTGGTCCCATCTGGAGTGCCAGGCACTTACGACATGCGGATGCTCTTGAGGCGGCCCTTGCGGAATATGATGGTGGCATTTCGGCAGCAGCGGCTCTCGTAGTAGTAGCACTTGATGTTGCTGCTGGCGGTGCAGCAGCACTTACAGTTGGGATCATTGGCCCAGGAACAGCAGCACCAGTGGCAGTTGGGATTCTCCGAGCATGTACAGTGGCAGAACTGACAGTTCCTCTCATCCTTGTAAGGGCAGGGGAAGCAGGTGCAGTTCCGTTCCGAGGTGAAGATGAACTTGCAGCACAGACAGGAGCACAAATGAGGACAGCATCTCTGCCATGTACAGCACGGGGAGCAGACACACATAGCAGAATCCATGGCGTCTGTATGACTGCCACCTGGTCCCCAGGGCTCCGGGTACCTCCTCTACCAGAGTCTTGCTCTCACTTTTCCAATGGAAGAATCCCTCCCGCTCATGAGGCCTTCAGTTTGGGGGTTACAGGAAGTTGGCAGTTTATGAGGCCTTCGCAGTTGTTGTCCCTACCAACAAGCCCAGGGGATGGCTTTTACATACACCTGCCTGAGGGCATTTGCTTATGTCACAATCCCTGCCCCCTCACCATATGTGACCATGAGTGGGGAGAAGGCTCCTGGGAGTGAGTGGTGGCACAGGTGGGTCCGTGGTCCACGTCAGCGGCGAACCTGTGGCACACCTGCAGTATGCTGCTTGTCAGCTTTGGAAACACTGACAGTTTCACCATCACTGTTCTACATTTTCATGGCACCAGCTCCAGAGCAGAGGTGATCCAATATGAATCCTTCAGGTTTGGCTGTCATTTGTCACCTTCCAGGTTATGGGATAGATTTTATAAGTTGTTGCCTGGTGCTTTGCCTGGAGTTTGCGTAAGTTGAGTACAGGCTATGTCTTCATCAGCTGAAAGACTTGGATATGATTAATTAGAAAGATTGGCATGGTCTTCCTCTCCGGGGATTTTTTTTGCACTATTATAACTCTTATTTGATGAACAAAGCACAGTGCTCAAAGAATAGTAATACTACATGTTTTTTGTGATATATCATTTAAAGAGATGTCATCATATGGAAAACTAATTAAAGGAACAAATACTGTAGGCTCACTGAAGTACTTCTTTCAAAATCATTGATTTTGTCAATCACTGCATGGTGACTGCTGATTTTTATGGAGCTTTGTACACAAGTTACTCAGAATTAGCTCTTGACTTTTGTGGTGCTTCCTGGAGTTTTTCTGAGGCTCAGGTTCATTTCCTTTCCCTTTCCTCACCCCCACCACTAGCCCTTTCTTCCAGGCTAGCGCTCTCTACAGAAAGTGCTAATGCACTTTCATTAGCATATACCGAGAACCCTAGAAAGAAGTCCCTATACGTCCTAGTTACTCTTCTCTCGGTGCTGAGACAAATACCTGACACCCAAATTTAAGGAAGGAAAGGTTTATTCAGCTCACAGTTACTGGAGGTTTCAGTCCATACTCAGCTGGCACAGAGGCACAAGGCAGAGGGCAGCCTTTCATGGTGTTGGCAAAGAGCAAGAGCACAGGGGGGGTAGCAGCAGCTCAAGCAGCAGCTTCTCTTCCCTCCTTACATTGAAATGCAAATTAGCTGCCCAGGGCAGGTGCAGCATCCACACCCACAGTAATCAGTCACAAACTCCAGAAGCCGCCCCACGACTGCAGGAGGCTTTGGGGGAACAACTAGACACAAACCATAACACTATATTTTTAGGGGAGAATTTTACTTTCCTGATTGTGAACCTTGCAAAGACTAAAAGAGCAGAAACCTCATAGAAACCATACTATGATACAAACAGTCTTACTAGTTTTCCAAAAAAGCAGAAGGGAGAGCTGAAGTTGGCCCCAGAAATTCATTGTATAATTTATTATCTCTCCCTTTGATTATCACTTTTAAAATAGGAAAATCCACGGAGTGTGAATCATGCCAGCCCCACTTGGATTTTCTATTTCTACAGCCGAATATCCTGGATCAGGATAGTGCTTTATGTCTTTTGATAGAACCAGCTTAGTGGTGCATGTGCCAGGTTACACTGACACAGAAAAGGGTGAGAAAATTCTTTTCCTCATGTGTTTGAGCAAATTTAGTTTTATCAATATTCTTCTCCATCCTAGGAGGCACAGAAGTTTCCATTTCATTCCTAGATTTGCGATGCATTGGTATTTGCCTCTGTAAAGCCTGCCCCCCTGATTTCTTTAAAATTTTTCTATTGAAATAAATTTACTTGCCATTAAATACTCAATATTAAGTTGAACAACTCACGGTTTTCAGTATGTTTGTGAAGCTATGCAACTCTTGCCTTTGTCTAATTCCAAAACTTGTGTCACTCTCAGAAGATGTCATTAGCAGTCACAGAAGGCCCTGGTCCCGGGCCTTCACAAATAATCCACTTTTTCTGGTTATGAATTTACATATTGAAGGCACTTCTGGTAAAAAGTGTGACGTGTGATTTTGTGTATGGATTCTTGAACTTAGAACAGTGTTTTCTGGAGTCTTCCATGTTGTGGCACATGTGAGGATTTAAGTTTTCACTGTAAGGAATAAGTTCCTACAAGTGACTACGTGCAAACTTTTGCATGATACACAATTTTGGTTCTCTTGGATACGAGTAGAGCTGTGGTCTCATCTAGCAGCTCTGTACAACTTTTTGAGAAAATGCCAGGTTGATTTTCAACGTGGCTGCACAATTTTATGTTCCTACTAGCAATGCAGGAAGATTACATTTTTTCCATGTTCTTATTCAAGCTTGTCCTTATCTTCATTGCTCTGATTTTATCCATCATGGGATGTATGAAGAGGGATTGCACTGTGTTTTAGATCTGAATTTTGATGCTGGCTTTTGATGTTGAAGCTTTTTCATATACCATTTGTACAGTTTTGGAGGACTGTCTCTTAAACATTAAGTTTTATTTACTATTGATTTTGAAGTGCTCTTTATATAGTCTGGATCCTGGATAACAAATACACCAGTTAAAATTATTTTCTTCATTTTCTAGGTTGCTTTTCATTTTAAATAGTGTCCTTTCATGGGGGGAGGGTCTACAGATGAGAAAACAGAATAGGGGCCTCTTCAGCACTTCTAGCTAATCCTGATTATAAGGAATATTAATAATAATAACAATAATAATAAAAAGTTATTAGAGAAATTCTCCTGGGAAGCAAGTCAAGGACAGAGTAGAGAAAACAAATAAAAACAAACAAACAAACAAACAGATGAAGAAAAGTACCAAATGGTCTTGGAACTTAAACCAAGAGATGGGACAAAGAGCTAAGAGCCACTTGCAGTAGACTAGAGGGGAAGCAAGGGGGTGCCCACTTTGGGACAGTGTGTACTCACACTTACGTACTAGCATACGCGTGTATTCATTCTAGAGTCACTGCATCCTTCACCGTATTAGAGAGTATAGTACACATCACACCTCCCCTTACTAACTAAGCTAACTTGACTAAGTTACTGCTTAGCTAATTATCTTTGGAAGCCACTCCAAAGATAAGGCCTTCAAAGACAGGCTAAGAACAAGTAAACAGACAAAAAAAGCTGTCTGTGGGCCTCTGGAAGACATGGCAATGGGTAGCAGTGCTCAGAAGCCCACCCAGTTATGGGAAGTTCCAAGGGGAAGAGGAAAGATTGCACTCCCCGCCCCCCGGGGGCCGTCCCAGGAAAAGCATCTGGAACAAAGGGGCCACAGGTCCTCCATCTTTCGGGAGCTCATATCCTGATTCTTCCTTATTCGGGTAGATATTTGTGTGCTTCTTTTCACCCCTTTCTTTCCCTCTTTACAAATAAAGTGTCTTTTGTTAAACTTTGTGCCTCTAAATTTGTGTCGAGGCTGAGTCTACGGTCCTAGGAGGCTGCTTGGAGCAAAGGCGCTGGCTCCCCACGGGAAGGATCTTTGGCTTTCTGACCAGGAGCCTCATATGACAGTTTTTTTGTGTGTGTGTTTTAGGGAAGCGTCTACAGGGTGTTCAGGGTCTCACTGCTAGATCAGGCTCATAGTGATCCACCTTTTTATAGTCTCTCAAGAGCTGGGATTACAGGTGTGCACCACCACGCCCAGTGATGTGACACTGAAACGCAAAAGTCTTCAATTTTGATGGAATTTAATTAATACCCTCCTCTTTATTTTTATAGCTTGCTTATTTGGTGTCATTTGAAAAAAAATGCTAACCAATTTAATGTCATAAGGATGCATTCCCATATCCATTTCAAAAACCTTACAGTTTGAGCTTTTACACTTGGGCCATTGTTCTGGTTTGAACCAATTTTTGTATTTGGTGGAAGATATGGGTCCAATTTCCTTTTTTTTTTTTTTTTTTGTATGTGGATATCCTATTGTTCTAGTACCTTGTTGAAAAGATTATTTTTGAATCCTTTTTTTTGCCAATCTACTGATAACAGTTATATAATTTATTACTGGAAGCTTGCATCTGTTCTTCTGATATGTACATATATATTTTTAAATGTTAACCACACTATTGATTACTGCAGCTGTATTGAAACTGGATAGTGTGTGTTATTCCCAATGTTTTTTTTTTTTAAAGATGGTCTTGAATATTCCATTTCCTAATGTGCTTATCTGTAAGAGTGATCTATTCCTCTATTGAATTAGTATCTCAGGAAGTATGTCTTATCAGTACCTCTATTAAATATTCTAAGAAATCAAAAGGGTGTTCATCTTTCTCCTGTTAATAGCTAAAATATAACTACCTACCAATTATATACTTGAAAGAAAATGTCTTTTCCAGTCTTCTGCCTGGCTATTAGGCCAGCAGACTGCTTGGGCTCCAGTGGAACAGATAGTTCCACTGGCTATCTTTTGGCTATTTAAATTAAAAATATGATATTTACCTCAAAATTAATAGCAGCTTGTAATGCTGCCAGTCATTAGAAGTCAAAGCTTGGTTTAAGATTAACATTACCTTTTTTCCAATCTAATTTGTAAGTCTGAATAAATCTTCTACAGACATCAATGTACTTGTAAAGTCATCTAAAGATTTTCTAAGATCGGACTTTATCTGTTTTTGATTTTCTAAGATCTGACTTTATTTGTTTTGGGTCACAAAGAAGAATGCACATGAACTCTAGAAGTTCTAAATTGCTTGCTATTTACTTCTTTAAAGGATATCATCTTTGAAGAGTTTGTATAAGCTCAGCTGAGGGTGGGTGTAGACCTGCAGAGAACTGTACTACAGTTGGTCTAGAAGGCCTATCCTCTAGACTAGAAAAGCGAGTAGGCGAACTTTTAGTAATGGTGGGTGAGGCTGTGGTTAAGGCTGCCTTGTCCTTAGACTCCAAAGGTTAGGGAGGAGCAGCCTTAGGCTCCAGGACAGTGAATGCTTTAGGCACCCGAACTGCTGGTTCTCCTGTCACTCACATCTACATTTGAAAACTAGGAAACAGTGACTTTCCTAATGCAAACAAAATCTGAACTTAAGACTTTTTTTTTTTTTTACCATTTTGTTTTTTCACAGTATCTTTCTAGTTGTAAAATAGTGTCGTAATTGATACTTTCCTCTGCTTTCCATTTGGATTAAATGGCTCTTTTAACATGTACAGATCAAACATCTTCTGGTGCTTAATGAAGCACTCTAAAGGAGTAAGAGGCTTGAGATCCTCATATCTGGAATTCAATAGACATTAAAGTTTTGGGCAACCCCACCTTGTTTCTGATTGATTCTCAAGGTATCCCATAAGTAGAACACTCCAGAGAAGGTGGATACTGTTGGAGAGAGGGGAGACAGGTCTGACCAGCCTATTCACCCTTGAACTGATGCACAAGTTTTGTTTCCTGAGGATCTCCCAAACCATGTGAACCATGCACTTACTCTTACTGAATACTGATAAATATGTTACAATTCATCTGGTCACAGGAATGTCTTACAGAAAGAAGCATAATTATTGTATAAAAAGGTTGAGATGGAAGCAGAGCACTTCCCTGCTGTGCTGGAAAACAGATCACTTTTGGAGATAGACAAAAGAGACAATTGACTGGAAGAACTTTGCCCTGGGCGCTAGGGCAAAAAAATCTGCAAGACGGTTGTGTTCTTCCATCTAGTCACCAGGGCAATCTTTGCTAGCAGGAGTAGGCTATATTAAATCTTGGGAGCTCACAGGTTAAACATATTTATCATCTAGCAATCACATTTTCCATGTTGGTAAAACACCTTAAAGCTGACAAAAGTCTCTTACTCTTAGTTAACATGTAAGGCACAGATGTAAATCATTCCCCTGATAGCCACTGTGGAGTTTAAACTATTAAAAAGCTGCCTCAGCCAATTTCTGAAGGAGTGATTCATTAAATTATTCTACTGAAAAGCTCAGGTAGAATTCCTAGTTTACTAGAGAAAAAAGTAAAGTAGGTAAGTGGAGATCTTTCAGTGGTCAAGAGTCAGCTTCCACCACGCATCTTTAGGTATCCCCCAGAGAATAGCCTTGGCCATGACCTCTCAGATTTTCTCAGTTTCTATTGGCCCACACAACCAGAGATCAGTCTTTAGAAGGGAATCCAGCTGTCTCTCCAGTTAGCATCCCATCAGCCATTGGCTTCAATGGGGATTCACCAAAGAAATGCTGGAGAAATCTGTCCTCTGCTTCAAAGAGTGGCAGCTGCTCTAAGAGCATTTATTAGCTGGCAGAGTGACATTTTTTGTCCAAGTTCTATAAGCAATAGTTAAAATCCTGAACAACATTATCTGGTGCTTTACAGTCAAGGTTTTAAAGTCCATAACTTATGTCTTGTGTACCTAAATGATAAGCAGACCTAGGAGAAAAGGTTGGAGACCCTTCCTCACACTAAATGTGTTTTGGTCCCATAAGTGTGCTGCTTTTGGAGATAGTTACTTCTGTTGTCACCCAAAAGTCAATTCTTTCCACTGTGTCTCAGGTTTAGCCTTCCAAAGGAGACCTGACCAGAACACTAAGCCAGGACATGGCTTTTATATGTGTCTTCCTGGATGGGCATAGTTCTTTTTGTCTTATATGACCATAGATAGGGTATTTGTCTTTTTTTCTAAAATGACTTCCCTATCTTCAGCACTAACAAATACTCATTTTCTAAGGGCTTTAGTTAGTTGGAACTGTCTGTAGAGTTTTCCTAATTTTACATGCCTCTAAAAAGGAAAGTACAACAAGGTATGAAAATTAGAAGCAAGGCCAAAGAAAGAAAACTGAAACAGATCAGTCCTGACATTTCCTCTAGCATGTAGAGGAGGATCAGAGCCATCTGTCCCAGTTAAACCTGTCCTCCAAGCCTTTAAGAACAGTTGCCAACCTAATGTCATTTAGTTGTCAAAACAAGTCCCATGTTTCATATATAGGCATGATATTTCATAAATCTGAGTTAGATTCAAAAAGTCCCATTTTATAGGCGCTTACATAAAGTCCACTAGGAGGCTCACTAATGTTACTCTCTCAAAGTGCTATTGCCTAAAGTCAAGCAAGGAATACCAGTACATTTAGCAATTAGTTCAGATGCAATATCTGTACACAACAATCATAAATGTCCCATTAAAGAAATATTGGAACCTTATAACATTTCCATGTTTTAATATAGATTTACTGACAACCTTTTGACCAAAATTTTAACAGAACCATATAAAAGACACAGTATAAGCAATTGTAAATAATTTTAACCAAACTATATGAGACAAAAGTGTATGAGATAAAGCATGAAAAATCATGAGCAATAGGCAAAGACATCAAAATTTGAAGCTAAAAATTTGTTACCTAAGAAAGTGCCAATCCAGAATCTATGAAAGAAAAGCAAACTCATACCTCTATCAAATGATCTTGGAGGATGACCTCCAAATGATATAAGGGAAAATATAAAACTCCAGGCCTAAAAGGTACCTGAGAAGAGTTCATAGTCCCTAAAACCAAAGAATGAATTTTAGGAATCAATGGAGATTATGAATAGAACATAAATATGTATTTGGGGGAAAGAAAGCTCCTGCCTGAGAGAGGGACAGGAGAGGGGCCACAACTGGCTGGTGCCCCTGTGTATACATTTTTGGTAACCTCGCCAGGAAGGCACTGTGCTGCTGAGCTATATGCTTGGCCCTGACAAATTGTTTTTATTAAATCTTCTGGGATAATGTGAACATCCTGGTGTTGCTTCTAATCTTAATAGAAAAACCTTTAATCTCTCCAACATTAAGCATGATATTCAAAGTGAATTATTTTTTCCCATAGTTTTATTGAAGAACAAATAACAGTGAGACAGTTTCAAATCAAATTAGTAAGACAGATTCAATAATTAATACATTGCATATTGTTTCCTTAGTGGTTATTTGTTGTACAAGATGCAGACATGATATTCTATTTACAAACACTATTAGAGCAGATCCCTCTATTCATTGAATTAAGAGAATGTAGCTGTATATCTACCTTAACTATTTTTTAATAATTTCATTGAAAAAGAAATAGCAATGAAATAGATTCAAAACAGGTTAGTAATATAGTTACAATAATCAATAGATTGCATATGGTTGTCTTTGTAGTAGTTATTCATAGTACAAGACACAGGCATGATATCTTGTCTAAACATGATTAGTTTAAAACTTCTCATTGAACTAAGAGAAAGTAGCTGTACATTTATGCTATTTTGTATACAGACATATATATTTTTTCACTCAAAATGGTCCTTCATTTATATACCCTTTTTTGTTTACTTTTGCCAGAGATGGGTATTCCATTGACATCCATATATTGTAGGTGCATGAATTCAGCAAAATAATCCAAAATAGTTCAGCAGTCCATAATAGTAGTGGGTTATCTACATGACTGGTGATGTCAGAAGTTGTTGACTTGAACCATTTACAACTCAGCATATTAATATGGCTTTACTTTTTTATAGGACAGTTTCAATAATTAATACTTTTTACATTGTTATCTTTCTAGTGGTTATCCACAGTACAAGAAGCAGACAGGATATCCTGTCCAAACACTATTACTACCAATCTCTCCTCTTATAGAACTAAGAAGAAGTAGCTGCGTATCTATTGTAACTATTCTGTATATACAAATACAAAATGGTTCTTCCTTTGTATCCCCTTTTTTTGTTTGGTCCTGTCAGACATGGGTATTCTATTGGCATTTAAATATTATAGGTGTCTGAATTCAGCAAAACACTCCAACACAGTCCAGCAGTCCACAAGAATAGTGAGTTATCCACAGAAGTTGTTGACTAGAGCCCTTTACAGCTCAACACATTAATATGGCTTTACTTTATATACCTTGTTTTTATACTTTTATGCTGGATGGTTAAGACAAAGATAAAGCAAGACCTGTATAACAAGAAATGTAACTTTTGTATCTGATCAGGTCAGTCAAGTCCTATCAGGATTTATCCTCTAATCCTGTACCACACTTTGTAGGTCCTTTGTCAGTGTCAGCCATGTGGATGAGTCACAGCCATTGCTTGATCAGTTTGCTCTCTGTGAAAGTCTATGAGAAAGTTTTCTCTCCATGTGACTCACCTTAGGCACACTATAGATCATCCATCACATTCCTCTGTGGCTCTGTAATCTCCTTGATCAGAAAATTCGGGGCACAACTGAGTTACATGATGTCATAGTACAGGTTCTCCTATGTCCTGAGTCTTTACTGACTTTGAAAGGCTAGGGCAAAAATGTTGGCTGACCTTGCATCCCTTTCTTTCTCCAATTTTTGATCTGAAAACTTAGGTTGTTAACCCTCCAGAAAAGAAGCTGATTATTACCCTGCAACATATGCAGTTCAGTTTACGCTAACTATCTGTCTATCAAACATCTTAGGCATTATGTGGAATAGGTATTTTACATCAAGTATTGATGTATTGAAGTCTAAGTTCTTACAAAATATGAGGAAAGAAATTCAAAAAAATACAAATAAACATATTTTTACACAGAAATTTTGAAATTTAACCATATACAACACTGTAGCAGGATAGTCCTGTAACATTTTTTTCTTGTGTCTTTTTTTTCATATATTACCCATTAAAAGAACAAAAAGTTTTACTTGTGAGACAGTATGGTAATAATTGTTATGTCATGACAAGAAGTATGTATTTAGCAGACCGGAATGACAGGCATTCCAAGCGTGACCCTTCTATTACACTTTGTTAAATTCAGTGCAGTTGCTTGGTTCACAGGCATCAGCATATATAGGTGGTCAGGTTGAGAATCCTACCAACTAACTGCTACTTTCAAAAACCTGCTGATGTTTCTCAGGATCATTGCCTTGCCCATCCTCTTTTTTGTTTAGTTTTTTTTTTTTTTTTCCATTTATTTTTATTTTATTGAAATACAAATGTCAATCAGACAGTTTCAAAACACCATAACCATACAGAGTCGATGGAA
>PVKA01037270.1:0-21131 GCA_004027165.1 Ctenomys sociabilis | reverse complement strand
AAAAAAAAAGAAAAGAAAATTATGACCACTGTACTGAACACAGACAAGCACATCTATGCACCAAAGAAGGTGGAAAGTTCATATTAGTTTTATTTATAAGGGCCAGAAAAGAGGCACAACACACATGCCTATTAACAGTAGAATGAATGAATAAATTGCTTATTCATATAATAGAATATGCACCCAATCAGGAAAAAGAATGAGCTACTAATACATATAACAACAGACTGAGTCCTGCAGAAAAAATACTGACTGTTAGAAAGCAGACATGAGAATACATTCTCGACTATTCCAAAATTAATCTATGGTGACAAAGTCAGAGCAATAGCTCTCTTGGGAGGGGAGAGGGAGGAGAACTGACAGGAAAGGTGTGTCAAGGAGGCTTCTACTGGGGTGGCCACAACATCCCATGCCTGAATCCAGGTGTAGCTATATACATGTATCCTGTGTGAACATTAATGAAGCTATACACTTGAAATGTGTGCATTTTATTATTATGTATGATAGACTTTAATGTCTTTTAAAATAGTCATCTAAAAAAGACAACCGAACAACAAATATAAAATTTGGGTTCTAAAAGAGAGGTCAAGAGGTGACAGAGGAAAGGAACCAATAGAAGCCTTAAACTGACAAATAATGTAAACACTTTTTGGAAGCATCATAGTGTGTGTGTGTGTGTGTGTGTGTGTGTGTGTGTGTGTGTGCGCGCAGAGTCTCACTGCACAGCCCAGACTCGGAGTGATCCTCCTGATTTCTGCCTCCCTAATGCTGGGATTACAGGCACACACCACCATACCCTGACTCCATTGCCCGCTCAGCATGCCCGGGGCAGGGTTAGCACAGCACATGGAGCCAGGGATCAAACCCTGGCCACTGTGCTTACCTAAGCAAGTGCTTAGTCTACTGAGCTATACCACTGGCATGAGAGACTGATGCA
The DNA here is from genome assembly GCA_004027165.1 of Ctenomys sociabilis. NCBI lineage: Eukaryota > Metazoa > Chordata > Mammalia > Rodentia > Ctenomyidae > Ctenomys > Ctenomys sociabilis. The sequence continues at coordinate 20,194 of PVKA01037270.1, read as the reverse complement.
CACATCAAAGCAAACAAAAAAGTTGTTCAAATATTTTTAACCTGTGTACTGGACTCAGGAATAATTTTTGAAGTAAAATTAACATAATGACACTTACCAATATTTAAATACAGGAAGGCAATTATGTTTGTATACTAAGTGCTCTCTCTGGGTTGTGTTGATTGTGACTTAAAGAGGCCACTTGGAATGAAGTACACTAGTCATCATGGTGGGCCTCATCTGCTATTCATTGTCTGTTGGGCACTGCTGGGACTATTTTATGTGCAGTTAATTTTCATATAACTCTATGAGACCTGGACTGTTAGTGCTCCCACTTACAGATGAGGAAACATGTAGAAGACTCTACCAGGTCCTTGTCTCAGTCAATATTTGTAAACCCAAAGTTACGGTATTGGAATCCCATCAAGTTGATTCTAATCTACCATTTTCCATGCAACCCATGGCGAAAATGAAGACACTAAATTATATCTTTAATCATTGGGGAGTCAAGGGGCTCTAGATCCAGTCACGAAGATGGCTCTCCAGAACCGAGAGCACGACCCAGGGCCTCACCCAGTTTTATTCAGTGGAGGGGTGGCTTGAGGAAGATTGACTGAGAATTGTGGGAAATAGGTGACTACTGTGAGCTGGGCTAGGTGGGTGGCCTATATTTACCTCTGTCATATACAGAGAGGATATGTAGGGAGAGTAATCTGCATTATATAGGATTTAATGTTTTGGGAAGTCTGGTGCTCTAGCTCTGATGTAGTCCTTCAAGGCCCAGGAAGTCATAGTCTCTATCTCAAGGCTTGATCCCAGCTGGCAGCACAGAGCATTAGCTCCACTGTCTTGTCTCCACCGGGTTCACATTAAGGAGCAGCAGGCTTACCAGGGAAACACGCATGCCACCTTCAAAGACTATCACCAGCACCTCAGCTAGACCAGTACCCATTGCTTAAGGCCAATTGAAGGATAAACAGAAGTCCTAACCAGCTCTATACATAACGATATGAGGAAATAGGATCAGGCTTAGTCAAAATGGAGACAGTCACTCTTCTTTCCAGGAGAGCTGCTCAGGTGGTCCTCCACAGAAACACACACACAGGGAGTTTAGGTGACTTACTCATGACCTCCGAGCAGGCAAGCCATAGAGTCAACTTTTGAAATCAGGTTTCAAAACGCAGTCTCGCTTCACAGCCTCTGCGCCACTCTGCCTCTTGTAAGAGGTGCAGCTCTCACTATGCCATTCTCAGCCATATCCCAGATCTCCAATAGCCCTACAATGGAGACCCAAGACATTACGCATACCTCCCCAGAAAGCGGTACTGTGTTGTGGTCATATGACAACGAATTACACTGTCATTACTACCAATAACCATAGCCATTAAGCTCCCAGTATACTATATTATAAAATGTATTTAAAAGTTGTCATGATTGAACATTTTTAACACGTTAATCAATTCCAGATCTTCAGTAGGAAGCAACCTGGATAAATATCTTCTCCATCTAAACTTTCTGCCATCCTTTCCTGGCTTACCACTTCAAACAAGGCATTAGGTTTATTCACGAGCTGTGACTTGCCTCTCCTCTAAGTAGACAGGATCTGTTTCTGATTCTCTTTGCCTCTTTGTAGTTCAAATTATTTAGACACAAAAGGTGTTTTTCAAACATCTGCATACTGAGTGTTTCCATGACAAATAAAGATGAGCCAGACCTTGGAGCTTTTGTGAAAGCTCCCACATATCCCAGGACTTAAACAGCCATATTCACTACCACATTCCCATGGCAAAAAAGGGCTTCCAAGAACTTGCTTAAAAGTGGTACAGGGTTACAGGACAAACCCTGAGGGTACCTGACTGACCTTATCTGATACAAAAGTTACATTTTTTGTTATATAAGTCTTGCTTTAACTCGGTCTTAACCTATCCAGCAGAAAAGTATAAAAGTGGAGGTATATGAAGTAATGTTATATTAACAAAATGAGCTGTGAATGGCTCAAGTCAACAACTTCTGTGGATAACCTGCTTCTATTGTGGACTGCTGATCTGTGTTGGATTGTTTTACTTAACATATATATATATATATATATCATATATATATATGATTTTGAAAATCTGTAACATATGTATTGTTGTATATTACCCGGTTTATGTCATTTGTTCTCTTTGTCTTAGCTTCTATTTTTCACTCAAGTTAAAATACAAATAAATAAATTTTAAAAAATAAACATTTGGAAACATTAAAAATTAAAATTTAAAAACAAAAAAGGCGGGCCAGGGAGATGGCTCATTAGAATAAGTGCTTGCCTGGCAAGTGCAAGAGCCTAAGTTCAATACCTGGTTCCACCAAAATAGAAAAAAAAAGTCAAGCACCTGCTAAATACCACACTGTGGCTAGGTGAATGAAAGCAGGAATGGTTTGCTGCTCCTGCACACTGTGAACTCTGCGTGGTGTTTCTCACCTCTGTAAAGTGCCTTACTGTCTCTTGAGATGACTGGACAGTCCATCGCCTCAGAGGAGTAAGGGATACAATGCTGGACTGCGGGATCCCAAGGACAGACTGAAGAAGTTCACCAAGGGGTGATGAGTCACTGGCATGAGAAAACGCTCACACGTGCCCTGGTGGTGGAATGGCCTGTTAGGGCTCAAATTTGAGATGCTTCCCAATGGCCCACCATTGGGAAGCTCAGTCACCAGCCTGTGTTGCTTTGGGAAGGTGGTAGCACACTTACAAGGTAAGTGTCTGTCTGTCTTGGTCTCCATCTCTGTCTGTCTCTGTCTCTCTCTCTCTCTATCTCTCTCTCTCTGTCTCTCTCTTTCTCTCTCTCTCTCCCTTATCCCTCTCTCCCCTCTCCCTCCTTCTAGCCATGCTGAGGTGAACAGCTTTGTCTACCACACCTTACCCACCATGTTCTGCCTCAACACAGTGCCAAACACAATGTAGCCAAGCAACAGGGGTGTAAAATATCTTGAAACTGATCCAAAATAAACCCTCTCTCCTTATAAATTGGTAACCTAAGGTATTTTCTCACAAGAAGAAAGATGACTAACATAGCCTGTCTATAGGATTTTTAGTGAGTATGGTGGGGTGGGGCATAAATGTTTCAAGATTGTTCTTTCTAGGGCCAGCCAAATAGCTCAGTGGATTAAAGCACTTGCTTAGGCAGATGAAGCAGCTGGGGTTCTATCCCTGGTTTGCCATGCTGGCCCCACACCCAGAGCATGCTAAGACAGCAACTGAGACTGGATGTGGTGATGCTCTCCTGTAATCCCAGCTCTTGGGAGGCTGGATACAGATGGATCATTATGAGTCCGATCTACATAGTGAGACCCTGTCCTAAAATACCAAAAAGAAAGTTCTTTCTTTCTTGTTTTCTTTTGGGAATGATTTCCAGTAGTAGGGAACACATGGGGGCCCCTTTTAAATAAGAAATATCACAAGTCATACTGAGCTGTGCCTTGGTGCACCCCTGAAACAATCTTTGAGGAAAAGACACTTTCCTCTTACTTTGACAAGCACATCTTGTTCTTCCGAGCAGGATGTTTGGCCTCAGTCCTCATCCTCCTCATCCTCCTCTTCCACCTTCTACCTCCTACCCCTGCCCCTCCTGCCAGCCAAGCTTCAGACTGCCTTCCTCCTTTCCTCCCTCCTCCCACCTTTCTTTTTGGTCTGCAGTGGGGAATGCACAACACTTGATATCAAGGACAGAAAAAAACCTGCAAACCAACCCACAGAGCCTAGGAGAACTGTCCTGGAACAAAATGTTTCCTAGAGACTTACTCAGTAGACTCTTGGAACCTGGCTTGCTGGCCTTGTGCATTTGTTCTTATCTTTGCAGAAATCAAGTTCTGGCCTCCATACATGCAGATGCTTAATGCAGGGCATCCCTTAGCAAGCCCTGGGCCTCCATCTCCCTACCACCATTCTCTCAGCTAAGTGGCACATTGGGGCTGCCCGAGAAGAAGTCGGGCAACCTGGGTCTGGCCATGGTCATTCTGATCCAGTGTCTGAGGAACTGCATCTAGACCTCCTTGTCCACCAGACCATTTGTTCAGCCACAACATGCTCAGTGAATTTCTATGGCACCTGTCACAACACTTTCACTCTCTGCCAGGTGATTCCATCTCCGTCTACTCTCAGGCTCTCTCCACCTCTTGGCTCTGTCTTCTTCATATCTTTCTATCTCCACCTTGATGAGCATCCTCTAATGGCTCTGTCTTTAACACCTCTCTCCTGACTCTGTCGCTGGTGTTTGTCCTTGCCCTCCCTCTGGGGGACTCTGGGAAATGCCCCAGTGCACCGGGTGTGTTGCACCAAGCTTTCATCCCGATCCAGGTGGCTCCAATCCAGTACAGGATTTATACTGCCCTGACCCTGAGCCGTCAAGAAGGAACAGCCAGATTAATGGGGTGGGCGGGCTGGGGTAATAATCGTTTGTTTGATGTGACAAGCCTGATAGGCGTTGATTTACTTACAGACTGATGGGCTTTTAATTGAGCACCTCCATCCCAGTCACTTCAAAGGCAAGGGAAGTTGACAAGGGGGCCCTTTCACGGAGGGTTCCTGGTGACTGACAGGCCCCCTCTGCTCCAGCTCTGTCCATAGGATTGGCCAGGCAGCCCTTCCCCAGCCCTCTGGCAAAGTAACACATTTTCTGTGTAACTCAGAAATAGCCTTTTGTCTGCTGCCAAGGAAGGCCGGCCCTGCTTGGAAGGCCCAAGTCTCCCAAAGGGTGAGGAGGGAAAAAGAGTGGGTGAGGAGAGCAGGAGGTGGCCAGGGCCAGGGAGGAGGCGGGGCAGGCCCCAGGCCCACCCAGTACAAATGGCTACTTTGTTCTTCCTCCTAGCCTGCCCAGCCTCCCACCCACCCACCCCACACCTCTCTCTCCCTTCTTCCTCCTCCTTTTTTGCATCTCCCTGTTCTTAAACTCTTCTTTTTGCTTTGGCCTTCATAATTCTCCTTGTTCTCTACTTCGACCTCTTTCCTTCTCCCTGAGAGGAAAAGCCCGAGGAGGTGGAGTTGACTTCCTGTCCGCTTACCCCAGCCACCTACTGCTTCCAGGCTGCAGCTCTTGAGACCGTGAAATACAGAAAATTCCAGAAATCAATACCTCTTGAGTTTGAAATAACTTTTACTACATTATACTGTTAATATTGTCCCATTTTATTATTAGTCATTGTTGTTCATCTCTCACTATATCTAATTTATAAATTGAACTTCTTGCAACTATAGGAAAGAAACTAGCGCATGCGGAGTCTGGGACCACCCACAGTTGTAGTCCCTGCCTAGGGATATTGGAATGGGTTCCCACAGACAAAAAGACACCCATACAAACTAAGGGGATCATAGGTCACCATAAGCTTGGGTTCAGTGGAACTTTCGTCCTATTCGCATTCAACCTAGAAACTGCTTTTTTTTTTTTTTTTTTTTTTTTTTTTTTTTTTTTTTTTTTTTTTTTTTTTTTTTTTTTTTTTTTTTTTTTTTTGTCTTTTTGAGACAGGCTCTCACTATGCAGTTCAGGCTGGCCTTAAACTTACTTTGTAGCTCAGGCTGGTCTCGAACTCACAACAATCCTCCTGCCTCAGCCTCCCTAGTGCTGGGATTACAGGCCTGTGCCACCACGCCCAGCTAGAAACTGCTTTAAATAATGTAAGTTTTATTCTGTTTGAGTTTTTAAAAATAGTCTTCACCACAGACATTCTATCAAAAGAGATTTGCTTTGGTTTGGTTTGATCTATTAAGTCTTGGCTTTATTGGCTGTTAAATATTCCTTATTTGTGGGAAAAGACACCCAAAGTTCCCTCACACTTTCCCTCTAGGCTAGGATCCCCACTCAGAGGTCACAGTCCCTGAGACCTGGAGGTAGGACCCTCTAGAGCATGCCCAGACTTCCTCATTAGGTCTGAGGAGAAAGGCCAGGGCCCTCAAAGCCAGGGGTAGTTTTGACTTCTAAGTCCAACCCCTTTAGAGACCACCAGGACAAGTCCTGCTCCCCTGAAGAAGTTTGTCCAAGCATGCAAAGCCAAGGCCAGGCTAGAAAAGTAGTGACAACAGTTCCATCTGCATAGCATTATTTAATTCCCTCTCATATCTATTATCTTAACTGCCCTTCTAAAAACTGTGTGAGATAGGTAAGTGCAGTTATGGTGCTCATTAGCCAGATAATAAAATGAAGATTCAACAGGATAATGTGCAGTTAAAGAGCAAAATTGGGTCTCAAAATCAGGTACTCTCCCTCCAAGGTAGTTCCTTCTTCCATCACTCTTGCTGGTTCCAGACTATTGTCTTACTGCTCTATGTGAGTGAGTGAGTGAGTGAGTGTTGGGAACTGCACCAGGTGACACTTTCCCTAGCCACTTAAACTGCATTTTCTCACTCCCAGTGGTGGCTGATTCATCTCCCTTCCTCTCCCCCTGGCAGGTCCCCCACTTCCACTGATGTCCGCCCACCTGGCTTGGGTGTCCAGGGAAGAAGCCTCCAGCTCTAACCCTGGGAAGATGAGTGTCTCCCTTTATGTCACTTCCAAACCAAGTCAGAGTGGAGCTTCCCCTTCACCCTGCCTGGCTTTCCTCTACCACCCACACAAGCACAGGCAATGAGGAGGACACTGGTACCTTTTGGTCCTGTGTCTAAGTTTAATCCAACAAAATGTGTAACTTTCCTAACATGCTGGAAGGGTATTTCCCACCCAGAGCTAATCCTAGAGCAGAAGTTTCAAAGGAATTAATCACCTCTCCCTTTTCTGCCCCTGTGACTTGAAAATATTTCCACGGATTCACTGAACACACTGACATGTCACACTGTCCTCTCCCTGAAGTCTGAGCCTTTGGGGTATGTACCTTCAATCTCATATGCCCAGTGCCCATGGTAGAAGTTCTTCTGAGTGTTCACTGTGAGGTATTTCTTGAAGGGCAATATGGTGTGGTAGTGGGGTCCAACAGCCAGGAATCCCAATCTCAACTCCACTGTCTGCCAGCTGTAGCCCTTGGACAACTCATTTATATTTTCTCTCCCTCACTTTCCTGATATGTAAAATGGAACAAAAATATGACCTATGGGGGCCAGGGAAATGGCTCAGTAGAATAAGTGCTTCCCTAGAAACTACAAGGGCCTGAGTTCAATCCCCAGTTCTGCAAAAAAAAAAAAATTATACATATATATATATATATATATATATATATATATATATATATATGAATGACCTACCTTATGAAGTTATAATGAGGATCGAATGAATTAATAACATAGTTCATCTCATCCACAATGTGCTGCTATTTTAGGTCCAACAAAAAAAAAGATGCTAAGTAACCTGTGATACAGTGCTTTTTTGTGTTAGAAATCTTACAAATTTTGGGGGGGATCTTAGAATTAATTAACTATGTCTATGTAAAACACTCAGAACTGTAGCTGGCACACAGCGCATACTGCTAGCAAGAGCTACTGTCCCTGAATTCTCCCAAGAAGCCTATGATGTGTGAGTTAATCCTCATTTTACAGATGAGGAAACAGAAATTCAGAGAGATGAAGTAGCCTGACCACGCTCACGTGGCCAGCAAGGCCTCAGCAGGCATTTAAACCTGCCTTTGAGGTGTAATAATCTACAGTTATTACAAGAGCTGGCAGCGGCCCACCAAACTACCAGGGAGTACGGAGTGGGGTTTTGTTCTCAATTGCATTAGCTTTCTTTAATCTAAGGTTTTCCCCCTCTGGTATAATTACTCTCCTTCTCCCTCCCCCTCCTCCTTTGTACTTGGCTCTGATCTTTTTACTTTTCTGTTAATGGCTTCAGGTTTTACTGTATCTGTGTTTTGAATTATAAGCGACCTCAAATCTTTTATGGAGCTAGGAGGGATATAAATAAATATAAATGTTTTAATTGGTTTTTAAAGGTGACAGGTAGCAAGGGAAAAAATGAGGGAGACTATGCCCACACCCTCACATGGGAATGCGTGGATGCCCCATGCTCTGCCCCCTCCACCACCTATCGCAGAGCGTGCTGATGCTAGTTTCTCGATGAGGTGCAGAACGTACATTTTCTCAAGTCTAGTTGTCTGCCACACCAGTCTTTCTTTTCCCAAGGCTCAGAGAGACACTATGGAGGGTTGGGTGAAAGGAGACAGCCAGTGATTCTGCTTAATGCACTGCCATCACCCCGCAGGAAAAGCATGTACTCAAGAGTTCGTGCCTAGCTCATGATTTCCACAGTTGTGAGGCCAGGGAAGGCATCCCACTAGCTCCAAAGGGAACCACTGTGGAAGACCTATCCCTGCTCCAACTGCAAAAAGGGAGTAGCCAGAATATACTCCACTTGGGATTTTGCAATGGTCTCCACATAACATTTGGGGCAGTCCAGGACCCACAGCTGTCACAAGTCACAGGCCTTATTCCTCCCGGGTCATGAATGATTCCCTCCTGCCACACTAGTCATGACCATGTTAAAAGACAGTGAATAAAATATGGTGTCACCTAGTTCTGATTTCTTTCTTTCCAAGTACAGAGGCCCTGGGCTGATGAGATGATTTATTTGTGAATTTGCTTGGATTGCCCAGGAGAATCCGGGGTGATCACGGCAGATGGAGCTTTCCCAAAACCTCTCTCAGCTCTCCCACATGCATGGACACCTCTTTGAGTAAAAGGTAGGGCTACAGGCTGTGTGAGGAAGGGAGATGAAAGGGATGGGAGCTCTGGGCTTTGTCATGAGGAGGGTGAGCAGTCCCTCACTCAGGACCCAAGTATGGACCTGTGCTCTTCTGGAACAGAATCAAATGCGCTCCAAGCTCAGATCCTCCCAACCAAGTAAGTCAACATGGAACAAAAATGGGTGTCTGCTCTTGGCGAATGCATGTGCAGTTCATCTCCAAGGCTCCGAGAAAACAGCCGCACACCAAGTCCCTTCCCAACGCCAGAGCTGAGCCTCCTCTGAGACAGCCTTCTTAATGGAATACTTAAGAAAGCAGAAATAAATTGCCAACCTTTTATCTCATCTGAAGCTTCATATACCATAGGACTCATTGCGCTTGTGTCTATCTACATGGAGATGGCCTGCAGGAGCCTTTCTGGCGGCAGCACCGGTGGGTATTGCTAGCCTTAAGGTTTAATGTTTGTTAAGATATTTAAATCTATTTTTCAGGCTGATGAGATAGCTCAGCAGTCTAAAGTGCCTGCTTAAGCAAACTTAGGCAAATGTGCAGGGACCCTGGTTTGATCCCCAGCATCATATGCTGTGCCAGCCCCACCCCCAGGGCAGACTGAGCCAGCCACAAAAAAAAAAAAAAAAACAAAACTATCTTTCCTAGAGATAGGGATGCAAGAATATATGTTTTGGAGATCAGAGCCTAGAAAAGAGAAGCACCTTTAGATATTTCAAAATTAAAACACACATCCCACCGAAAACCTGTTAGTTATTTGCAACCATAAAACTGCCTATTGTTATGCATTCATAAATAACTTGACTTCAGTATATGCTTTCATACCAAACAAAAAATGAATAAATTAAATTTGATTTACAACCTTTTTCATTTTTATTAGCACTCTTCTGAAGAGTTTATGTAAGGGACATGCCAGCGCAGTTATGCCAAATGTTTTAAGGCATTGGTATTGATATTATATAAATTAAGGTGTTTTAATTTGCATTCTTTAATTAACTAAATACTGGCAGAAAAATAAAACACAAGGGCAGCCCTGACTTATTGCCACTATTAAACCGCTGACATCTCCAAAAAGATGCTTTAAGTAATCCAATTCATGTGGGGATGGGAGGAGATATTAACACACTCTATTTGGCACAACATATTGGAGTTTAAGAAACCAATATCCTGCTTTGCTTACAGAGTGGTAAGGGGCAATGTGCTCTAGGGTGCACTGATTTGTGTCTTCAAGGGAGACATGGACTAAATGCTTCAAATACCACCCCTGCCCAGGGCTGAGCTGACAGGTCTCAGAGAAAGGCTTTGGGGTGCACTGCATGACCCCACCTTTAGCAGCAGGGCAATCATCTGGGAAGAGATGATCCGGGTATGTAGTCAAGTCTGTCCAAGATTGACATGACCACACCAGAGGCCAAGGAGAAGAGCAGCCAAAGACTTTCCCATTCATCCTCTTCACTACTCCTAGGCCCCCAGGGCCCCAAAGCCAGTGTCTGAAGAGATGCATGTGGAATCCTATAGCTCTTCCCATGACTCCTTCCAAAGGTTTTTCTTTCCTTTCTTTTTCTTTCTTTCTTTCATTGACCAATTTTATAGTGTGGGTTACTGAACCCAGGGCACTCATACTGAGCTATATCTCCAACCCTTTCCATTTTTTTATTTTGAGATAGGGTCTCATTAAGTCACAAAATTGACCAAGCTGGCTTTGAACTTGTGGTCCTCCTGCCTCAGACCTCCAGAAAGCTGGGATTACACACCCAAGTCAAAGACTTTTTTTTTATCATCATGCTAAAGACTGATGCTCCTTTCCTGTCTAAGTACCTTTTGTTTCCCTACTCTCTTCATTTGTTCTTGACATTTTGCTCCATTTCTCCTTCTTTGTAGGATCAGAGTTAAACTCTGCTAAGGGCTCATCTTGGGTAATCCTCAGCCCTGGACTTTCAGAGAGGAACAGCTCTAAGAAGATGATAGTCCCATAATGGGGACTTTGCTCAAGGCTGAGAACTGTATTCTTCTTCCCTAAGCTCATGCATCTTCAAGGAGCCATCTGCTTGCTATTCCCTTGTGGTCCCTAGGATGACTGCCTTGCATTCTTGGCTTCATCTGGGAAGTGTCAGGTCACAGCAAAGGTTGGGGGCCTCAGATTAAGCCAAGGCCTGCCTCTCCCCTACCCACCCCTACACCCTCACCCAGCACCCACAAAGAAGCAGTGCAAAGGAAAGAAAGTCCAGTTGGCCAAGTCTCTGAGTGCCATCTCTACACTAAAGAACCCTGCCCCACCTTTCTCCCTGCATGGTTTCATTTGCTCAAGAAGTAAGGGATGAATTCCAACGTTTAATAAGGAAAACATTGCTCTCCTTTGCCAGCATCCCATCCCCCACCCCCTCAAAAAAATCTCACTTTCTTGTCGTTTCCCATCTTGCAACTCTGTCAGTTGTTTTAAAACAACTGTTTTAAAACATGTCTCCTGTCATAAATAAAATCATCATTATGCATTTTGACTGCAGTGGTGAAAAATTCAGCCAGCTCAAAGACAGGACAAAGACTGGGGATGGCCCATTCAGTCCTGATGTGGAATGGGATAAAGAAAATAAAAGGGCTGGAGAGATAACTCTTCAGTCAAAATACCTGCCTGGCAAGTGCAAGGACCTGAGTTTGAACCCTGATGTCCCAGGCCACGCTGGGCATCCTGTGCTGCCCACTAAAACCAGACGTGGTGGTGCAGGCCTGTAATCCCAGCAGCGAGGACGCTGGGAGGGTGCCTGGGACAGGGTCACTATGAGTCTGAGCTGCAAATGAGACCCTGTACCAAATAAATAAATAAACAAATAAATAATGTTTTAATTTTTTAAATAAATAAATAAAAAGACACAGTCTGCTGGTGGCTCTTCTGGTGGGAGCTATTGCTTTGGTTCAGATGTGGTGAAGTGCTTGCCCCAAAGGTTCATGCAGGGGGGACACGGTCCTCACTGCTATGATGTTAAAGTGATGCGGCATTTAAGAAATGGGATTTAATGGAAGGTCAGCAGGTTATTGGGCATGTGGCTTTTAGAAAGTACTTGTGGGTGAGGGGGAACAGTCTTTCCCGTTTCCTATATCGTGATAAAATCTGTTTCTCTTCCACACATCCCTGCCATTGTGCCAATCTCTGTGATGTGACATAGCCAGGAGGCCCTTGTAAAGCATCTGCCTTTTGTTTGTTTTTGTGCAGAACTAGGGACTGAACTCAGGCCCTTGCACTTGCCAGGAAAGTGCTTATTCTACTGAGCCACCTCTCTAGCCCCAAGGAGGCCCTTGTAAAGCCCAGAGCTATTTGAATGTTCAGCCTCTGAAACCAGAGGCTAAAAAAAAAACCTCTTTTCTTTCTAAGTATTCCAGACTTTGGTATTTCAATATAGTAACAGAAAACAGACCAATATAGCTGTTTAGAGGTTTGGTTTTTGTTTTATTTTTCATCATTTACACATTGGTTTATTTAAAGAAATTAATGGGTAAAACAAAGCCTGGATAGCCAAATAGCTCAGTAGATCAAAGCACCTACAAGCAGGGGCAGGGGCCACGAGTTCAATCCCTGGGCCTGCTGTGCCAGCCCCACTCCCCGGGCGCCCTGAGACAGCAATGGACACTGGGCATAGTGGTGCATGCCTGTAACCCCTGCTCTTGGGAGGCTGTAAACAGGTGGATCACTGAGTCCAGTCTACGCAGTGAGACCCTGAACTCCCTGTAGATCCCTCCCCAAAATACAAAACAAAGAAAACAAAGCCTGATAGAAACCAGGTGTAGAGAACTTACCCAAGTCAAGCCATGGAAGGTGCAGAGGAGGCACTTCAGCGTGCTTGAAGAAAGACCACCACATATTAGGCAGGTGGGTGAGGGGCAGTCATCGGTAGGAACTGGAACTCTTTGCTCAGATCTTACTTCTGACATCCTAGCATTTAAATTTACCCTGATGTGACAAGGCTCCCAAACTCTGGCCACTTCTACGTCTCCACAGGAGCACAGGGTCAGGGAAATTAACAATGAGTGTGCTTGTTTATCTTTATTAGTGTGTGTTTGCTATACACTTTGACCGCATTCATTGTGGGGTTGGTACATGGATAGAGCACATCTCAATTCTTTTTTCTTCTTCTTGTTTTTCCCGTCCCTCCTCCATCCCTCCATCTCTTGGTCTCCCTCCATTTGTAGGAGATCTATCTTTCTATATAATCTTTTTTTTTTTTTTGCTCACTAAATTCTTTATACTTTGGGTCTACTATGTAAAAAAAACTACACAATATTTACACTTGAATGTCTGATTTATTTCACTTAGTATTATGGTCTCAAGTGCATCCATTTTCTAACAAATGACTCAAATTTATCCTTCTTTATGGCTAAGTAGTACTCCATTATGTATGTATACTGCATTTTTTTATTCATTTGCTGAACGCATAGGCTGCTTTCACTCAGCTGTTATTAGTTAGCTGTTACCTCAGTGGCCCAAGGAGGCCAATCTCAGGGCTCAAGATGAGGCAGCACAAGTTGGGCATTTGCTGTGTGTCTCTGTAGCAAGAAGCTCACAAACCAAAATGCCCAGAGAACAGGATGGTCTGCTTCCTGTGGTCTGCCCTTGGCAACCCTCAGATAAAGCAAAGCCTTCTAACCATTCCAACCCTAGCTGCAAAGTCGTAGTGAAGTGCCCTTTCATACCTCTGAATTGCATGGGTTCTACCTATTTAAAAATAAATGCATAAAAATAAGAACGCAGTAAAGGTTCCTCTTGTGCCTTGGTGGATACCCTCCCAGCAGCACACATCGCATGACTCAATGCCACCCAATGCCCCACAGTTCTCATTCAGGGACCTGCAGTCCTGAACTGCTATAGACATCACTAGGGTCTCTTCCTACAGTGTCTCGCCTTTTCTGGAGCATGCACAGGAAAGCTGTACATAATGCAGAGCCCTCGATAGGGTCCATTACTAGGAATTCTCTATATTAAAATATGTATTTGCCATATTTTTAGTTCAGTCTAGATTATGCTTCTCTTCTTTCTCCTACTACAGGAAGGAGAAGGTAGGAAAAGAGGAAGGGGAACAGATGTTGTGTGTGTGTGTGTGTGTGTGTGTGCATGTGTGTGTGTGTTACAAAGTCCAAAGATGGACACAAAGCTCTCTTTTTACATTTTTTAGACAAGATCTCACTCCATGGTGCAAGCCTTGAACTTGGGACTCTCCTCCCTCTACCTCCCAAGTAGCTAGCAATGCAAGGGCTTGTGACCACATCCAGCTCTGGACCCCTTCTTATAGGAGCTGTCATAGTTTTCCAAATGAATATGACAAGGACAGCCAAGGTATTTCCCATGTATACCTGTCTGAGTCCCCAGCTGGCCTTCAAACCCACTCCAACTTCCTTAAAGGGGGCTCATTCTGAATGCTAAAGTTTTCACTGCCCCCAACCTCTGGGTTTAAACAATCCTCCTGCCCTACTGCATATAGATTTTGACCCAGCAATTCTACTCTTAGGAATTTACCCTATAGCTCTGTTGAGAAAAAATGAGAATGAATAAAACATAGATATATTATAGTTATTCACTACAGAAGCACAAGTTTAGGAACCACGTAAATCTCCACCACAGAGATTCATTAAATAAATTGAGGCACATCATATAATCATGCTGCAAAACTGGAGGGAAAATAAGATAAAGAATCCACTATGCAATTTCTAAAATACATTAACTTTTTAAAAAGTGCAGAAAAGATTGTAGGGTATGTCTAGTTTGCTCATAAAAGGAAGAAAGAATATATGCATACCTTACACAATGCATAAATGCAATGTCTCTGGGAGGAAGGACGATAATCTGTCACATTGGTGCCCTGAGGAAAGGACTTAAACAGAGACTCAGGACAACAGTTGGAGTGTTGCTTCACTGTCCACTCTCATAGGTTTGGGATTTGGTGCACTGAAATGCATTTTCCAAGCAATTAAAAACTAATTCTAGGGCTAAGGAGATAGCCCAATGCTCTAAGCGCCTGCCTGGCAAGTGCAAGGACCCAAGTTTGATCCCCTAGTGCTGCATGGCGTGCTAGCCCCAAAACGAGATATGGTGGTGCACATCTATAATTCCGGCACTGGGGAGGCTGAGACAGGAAAGTCACTATGAGTCTGAAATGTGTAGTGAGACCCTGTATCAAATAAATAAATAAAAGGAACTATAAGTTACTTTTAAAGAGTTGTGCTCTGTAAAGCCCCTCTGTGAAGGGCCCCTCTACTTTTGGACATCAGTTAGGACCCTGACTCAAGGGTACCCTCTGCACAGGGACTAGCAGATGGCCACTGAAATACACATTTTTTTAATTTTTCTGACATCATGGAATCTGTTCCTATCCAGTGCAACCTGTAATAATCACCCCACCTCAGCAGCACCCCCAAGCACATGCTCATTGAAGCACAGTGGTCTGAAGGAATATGAAGCCGCAGTAGCTGGCAGCCACCCAGAAGCCTGGTCCCCAGTGCACACTTCAGCACATGCCAAGGCCGACACATTGGAAGACGGGTTCATGGAATCATCACCCTCATGTTTGGCGCTCATGGACCAGTGAAAAGCAGGTGTGACGCTGGCCCCAAGCAACTAAGATACCACAGTCAGCCATCACCCTAAGCTCCCTGGGCCAGGCCCTGGTTCCGGCTGCTGGTAGCTAGGAGCAAGGACCAGGATAATGAGGGGCACAACGCCACCAGGTACACATGGTCCCTGCCTCCCATTTGGGGGCCATGCACTCCCCTACAAGATTCATATCTGTCTAAGATGAGAAAAATATGTATATCCAGAGGATGTCAGTAAAAGTGAGTGGAAATCTCAATGGAACTTTGAGCAAAAGCACGGAAGAACAGTCATCACAGGATACTGAACACAATTCAACCAGGCTTCCTAATTTTTGTTTTGTTTTTTCATCTGCAAGAATATATAGATGCCAACAGAAAGGGCTGCTCTGCTTTTGGGAGGTGCCAGATGTGCACAACAGAAGCAGGAGTCCCGACTCCCTGGCTTGTCGTCTTTCCCCACCAAGGATCACCTCAGGCCTGCACTTACTGAGTAGCAACTGAATGGATGATTGATTGAATTAATCCATCTAATCCAACTATGTGAATGGGTACACAGTCGCCTCCACTTCTCCTCTGCCTTAGTTTCCTCCCTTCCACAGTTCTGATTTCGTAAGGACAAAAGGAAAATCCTGCTGGAGATGACTGGCCTTCGAGAAAATGATAAAAGCAATCTGTCTCTAGTGTCTCCTGCTGCCTTCTGCCCACGTATGCAGATTCCCTCTCCTTTGGGTCTGCGGGGCAGTGGAGGAGTCATCCCTCAGACTTCAATCACCTCTTGCACCTCCTGGTTGTGTAACTCAGCCAGATGCTTACCCTCTCTGAGCCTGAGTAGCTTTCTTATACAATAGGCATGACAGTAGCTACACCTACCCCGCACCTCCCCCCAGCTTCTTTGCCATGAGAAGTAAATCAGTTACCACATGACGTTCAGAACATGCCTGGCACACAGCAAATGTTTAGAAGTATTGTTATTGTCCTAGGTGAGACATTCAAGGGCTGAGGTGTCAGCTGATAACAAGGTGAGAGACCTCCCAGGAATATATGCAGTTTAAAAGCCAAGCCTGACAGGCCGGAAGGGACAAGGAGTTGAGGGTGAATGCCTAGGAAAGGGGTTAATGTCTCAGGGCCAGGCTGGCAAAGGAGGGAGAACTTCAAAACACACCTATGTCCCCTCCTCTGCCCAGACCTGCCTGTCTCCCCAGGGGCTGATAAGACACAAATGAAATCAGTTCTTCAAAGCAGCTGTTGACGAACCCAAATCAAAAGGACAGGCTTGAAGATAAGCTCCATCTACACTTCCTTTTGTCCCTCTTCCCACCACATCTCTAAAGGAAATTCCTGGGGGAGGAAAAGGAGTTCTTTCCACCTTTTATCAGGAGCCACAGGCAAGGGGTAGTGTTAGAAATTAACCAGCCAACAGCCAAGGAGGGAGTTAAGAGGACTTCACTCCACACCCTATTCTTCCCCTATTTGCTTTGTGACTTCCAGCTCTCACTTAGGACTCTTGGTGCCTTTTTCTTCAAACGGGAATAAGAACTCCAAAAAGTATTCTGAAATGCTGGTCAAAAAACTGCATTTGGGAAAAAGTTATTTCCACATGGTTATACAGTTAACATTTTGAAAACACAATCATTCACCTTAAATTTGAGGGGCATAAAGCAAGGTGAGATATAAATAAACAGCTCTACCTGGGTAAATTTCATATCCATTCATGAACAAGCATTGCTGTGTGTTTATTGTATTGGTCTGCCCTATTTATTACTGCACCAGCTTGGACCATAGACTCATAATTTCACCTCTTGGTGCTTCCCTTTCATCCTCTGAGAAATGGGGCAGCAGGACCCGCCTCTTGGGGTTTCTGTAGCCCTGGAATTACATAGCACACACAAATTATTTCCATTGTGACTGCTACTCCAGGTGAGGATGGTTAAACACTCTGCAAGAACATAAATAGGATAAGGAAAATATAGAAGCATCTATAGTCCAGTGGGAGAAGAGATAAGTGAACCAATGTCAGCAGATGCCCTGGGTAGTGTAAGATTGGCATGTAAGCAGAACTCTGGGAATACACAGAGAGGCTCCTTGACTGGCAGAGCAGGCTTCTTGTAACGCTGGCAGGCCTGGCTTCACCCTTTGCTTCCCTGCTCATGCCCTCTCATGCCCCAGGCTGAGTCTGAAGCCTGGGGCCAGGGATGGGGCACTCAGAAGTACCTCTGAGTCCTGAGCATGGTGTGCTACAGCAGGGCTCCTTGCCAAGGCAGAAACTGCCAGCTGCTGGAAGACACTGAGCATCAAGAAGGAAAACCAAGTTCTCTAGGAGACAAATTTTTCAGGGTTCTTAAGGCTTCTAAAAAAATAAACACGTAAATAGTTACCCAGTGAGATATTATTTCATACTGTTGCAATTAGGGTTGGAGTGGTATGCAGAAAGGCGATCATTCAGACAATTCTGCCTCAGCCAGGAGTAAAAACTACACATTAACCCCATGTAGCAAATCTACCACCTCTCGTGCTCAGCCTGATTCAGGCAGTTTTTCCTGGGTGGGGAATTTTATAGAAACTGAAGTGGGGGAAGGGGAAGTCTAAGAATTCACAATTTCCTAAAGGCTTTTCTTGATGGCTCTGGAGGGGCACTGGGGGAGGAGTCGCTCTCAGTCCATTTACCAGACAGCCTGGGCTCCCACTGCCAATTTCCAGGGCTGAGATTATCAAGGCTCCAGGCCAAGGTGTCTGTTCCCAAGAGCCATAGTCCCACAGATGTAAATGCTGCGAGGAAGCACAGCAGTTGGTATCTGGGGCTTCCTCTGTATGACAGACTCAGGGCAGCAAGAACTGTTGTCTGTCCTCCTGACACAGAGGTGGCCACACTCACAGCTGATACCTGAACACAGAAGCCTAGTGAGGTTCATTTGCCCAGGGACACCACAGTAGCATGGCTCAGAAGCCGGGCTCCTGGAGTCAGAACTAAGCACCACTCTGCCTGTCCCTGGCCCAGACTTGAAATGAGCCACCTTCTAGTACTCTTTAGCAGTACCTGGGGCATTTACCAAGACCAGACATGTAGATTTGTTATTCTTCCCTAGGGTGCCACACTAGCACCTCAAACAGACGTGGCCCTGTCTTATTGTAATGTGGATGGATACTCATTTCCAGGGCAATCAGAGAAGGGCTTTCCTACATCAAGGCCCCTGAATCATACATCAGTCACTTTTTGGCAAGGAAAGGACCATCCCATAATGCCCAGTGCACTCCAATCACATAGGGACTTTTCAAACACACCCTAGCACCTACATGAGGCTCTGCACTCAGCGGTTCCACACTACTTGTGGTCCAGACAGTACAACACTGGGTCACATTCACTCCCAGGTGAAAAGCCATTCCTGTGAAAACTGTACTTCCTTTCAGACCACTGGAATCCCATTCCAGGTTCTGGGTAGGTTAGCTAGGTAAATGTCCAATACTGATGGTAATATCACCCAGTAGTGTTTTAATTAGATCTCTGGCCTTTTTCTAAGGCAACTGGATGCACTCAGCTAGAGAGACCCTGCTGCCTTCATCCACACCCCAAAGTATGAATCAACCCTGAGCCATTGAAACCAACTAATCACCACGAGAAAGAGGCAAGTCTCAACTCTGTGGCACCGCTGTCTGGCACCATCATCCCTATCAGTGATTACTGCTGGGAGCTCCAAGAGTGACAAAGTAAAATCCTTAGGCAAATTCCCCACCTGGCCATCCTGTTCTCACCTCCTCTTCTCCCTTCCTTCCATTCAGTCACTATTTTTCCCGTTCTTTTTTCCTTTCCAAATAGAATAGTGTACTCCTTTCTGCTCCTCTTTGCTGATGCCTCCTGACCCCTTTTTCCTTCCACACTCCTAAATGCTTTTGCTCACTCTCTGCCTCTCCTTCTCCTCCCAACTTATTTCTATTAATCATTTCTAACACACATCTGCTTGGGGCCTGGAAGGACTTCTTGGCTCATGCTCACAGCCAGGCTAGTTACAATAACCACGGAGTCTTTCATCTTTTACTGTCTCCTAACTTCTCCTTTCCCAGCTTTTCCTTCTCTAAGGTGGCTACAAAGACCAGCCTCTCCGCATAGACTCTACCCTCTGCCATCTCTCTCTACAGGGCAGGGACCCAAAGGTTGAAGCAGCCCCACAGTGAACTTTCCAAGGTGATGTGCATCGCAAGGTCAAAGAGGTCAGTAGAAGCAGTGCTAAAGAGAGCCTCTGGCCCTTTGTCTGAACCTGATTTTACCTCGACTGAAACTGAGGAAAGAAAAGCCTGCGATTTCTGATTAAGCTACAGAAACTGTTACAAAATAGTACTACAGAGTAGTTTAGTTACAGCCTGGCAGCGCTGCCTGCTGTCTTCTCTATTGGGCACTGGCAGAGGACATAGCTGTTATCACTCTAGTGGTTATTTCTTCCTTTTGAAGAGCCCCTTGGAAATCTCCTACCAGGAATTGGCTTCATCAGCAACAGGCCTCCAAGGCCAGGCCTTGACCATCCCAGAGACAGATGTGCTTGGGAAAGTGGCCCTCCAAAGGAGACAGTGACCCTAGTGCGCCTCCACTGGCTGAGGGAAACACAGGGAAGTGGTCACTCCAGAGGCTGGCACACAAAACACCAGTCCGACCCTCTGTGGAGCGGAGTACAGGGAACTTCAGCGTCAGGAAGTGGACCAGGTAAGATCTCTGCCATGTAGAAAGCTAGCAACCCCCTTACCCTGAGCAGTCCTCGAACTCGCAGCCTTCTGATCGGGCTCAAAGTACCCGGAGGGACTTACGACGCGCCCCGGGAACACTAAGTGTTTACAAAGTGAGGACGCTGTCCAGGGAACATGCCTGGAGAGGCCCACTGGGGAGCAGAGTGGACCGCACCGCCCTGCGGAAGGACCGGTGATCAGGAGGCGAGGCCCGCCCCCAGGCGGCCTCCCGCTACGGCCCAGACTCCCGGGTCTCCAGCAGGCGCCTCCGCTCCCGCGG
>PVKA01037269.1:0-21104 GCA_004027165.1 Ctenomys sociabilis | reverse complement strand
TGTGGAATGCTGGACTGTGTTGGATTGTGTTGTCGAGTTCAAGCACCTAAGTTAGTTGAATGATAATGGAGTGCCCATCTCTGACAGGTGTAGAGCAAGGAAAGGGTATAGAATGGAAGAATCATGATGTGTGTGTATGGACAGTACAGTTGGGATAGATAACGCTGTGCTTCTACATAATTCTATGAGGGGCAAGATTTGAAGTAATGGTGGTTGGACAGTATATTATGTCAGCTTCTAGTACTATGGACAACCTCTAGGAAAATAACAAGGTAGAAAGTATTAATTACTGAATCTTTGATGTAATTCAGGTATAAAAAATAAGATACGCAAACAGCTACACTCTCTTCATTTACTGATGAGACATATGGTATAATAATGTCTGTAAGTATAATATCATGTATACACCTTTTATGATACCAAAACATTATGAAAACAGTTTGCAATGTATTAATTTATGAAATCCATCTTTTTAAGGTATCTTAAAACTGTCTCATTGATATTTGTACTTCAATAAAACAAAAGTAAAATAAAAATTTAAAAAATGATTTTGTATAACTGTAATCTCAGCACTTTGAGAGACTGAGGCAGTTCTTACTGTATATATAGTACATGTGTACAGTATATATACTACATATAGTAAGAGCTCAAGTATTGCTAAATTTTCTCCTCTTTTAACCTTAGTCTTCTCATATGAGACCACAGGAAGCTAGGGCTCTGTTCAGTATCTCATTTAACTAAAAATAATTACCAAGTACTTACAAAGTGTATAGCGCTTTACTAGATCTAAAGGAACATAAGACAAAACTGACAAAAAACAATTAAGCTATCAGCCCAGTCTTTTTAGAAACTTGCAATCTGGTTGAACATAGTACAGAAGGACACATGGGGTCTTTGGATGAAGATGCTATTGGGTAATAACACCTAGGAATCCCTAAATTCTGTCTTATCCAGTCTCCTTTCCACACTGTAAGTTCTCTCACATGAGGACCAATAAGAAAATTGAAGATTCTAATTACATGGAATCTGTTCTAACTTTCTTGTGAAGGGTTGCTGACCATCTGACGGGAGGCACATATTCTGTCTTTGAGCCAAACAGACCTTTCTGCTTCTCCTAAAGTCAAACCCAAAGTTTAGGAAAGTACCACCTGTGACCTGAAGTACTATAAGGGTGACATGAGAAGGATGTCAAGGAAGGGAGTGGGACTGAGAGTGGCCTGTACAAATGCTGGTCAAGTTACTAAGGCCACAGGAGAGAGGCAGGACCTGTGTGAAGGCTTCTCAACATAGAAGCACTGGAAAGTGTCCAAAAGTATATACACCACTGTCTATATCCTGAGAACTCATAAACACTGCCCAACCAGTGGACAAGAATCGAACCTCCTTTTAGACTGAAGCAATCGGTCATTAACTGATAAGAAAATAGGAGGCTAAGTGCTAAAAAAAAAACTCAAAGACAGAGGATCTCATTGTCAATAGATTAATAAAGAGGTAACAGAACACTTGACAAAGTTATTTCTTGCTTAACCATAGAAAAGTCCCCTGGATATCAATTAAGATTAGAGCCCAATTTGCATTTTTCTTTCCTGTGCCTGGAACTTCCTAGAAGTTCTCACAGTGAGCATGCTGTGCATTTCTTCTCACCCCTTACAATCTCAGTAAGCATTTGCTCAAAGGACAAACAATTCTGCAGCCAATTCCTAGCAAGCTCACAGATTGCTCCCTCTGTAAAACACACATAAGGGAGGAGAGCTACTTGGTTTGTTTAATGATATTCTTTACACAATTTCTTCCTGGGTATTTTCCATAATTGAATTGTCTACAAGCAAAACAAGCCTTGCTGCTTCTAATAGCATGTGGCGTTTCATAGACAACTGTGAATGAAATGTATCAAAGGACCTTAAACAAATTTGCATTAATTACGTAGTTCTGCTTGAGCATAGGACACTACACATTTCTATAGAAGCTGCAGGGATCTGAATATGTCCAAGAGCCATGAATAAATATGCTCTGCTGAGTGTGATAGATATTGGCATTTTTCACCAAAATTAATAAAGTACTACCTTCTATTTTTATTTCACCAACTTTATTTATGATACATAAAAATTAGATAATATTTGTATTAGCTACAGAAAAAAAATTAAAATCTAGAACCTCAATTACTATTATTTATGCTGTTCCATTCTGTTTTCTGTGTCTCTCCTTCTTTGCACAAATATACTGCCTCACTGCTGTTGTGCTCTCTCATTTGTTGCTATGGACCTAGAAAGCAGAAAGCAATGATAAATATGAAGTCATGGGCCTCTCTTTCCACAATCAATAAGCCTTTCTCCATGTATGTAGGTCACACAAGCAAGACTCTTTAATTTTAAAAATCTGGGCAAAATGACAAAAACAAATCTATGAAATCAAAACTAAAGAAAATCCTCCATTGAGTGCAATCTGCCAGTATTTTTGCTATCTCATTAAGTTATCCTCTAATTCCAAAATAAATATCACACATAAGAAATGAGGACACACTTGCACCACTGGGATACTCAAGTATTCTGGATGGCTCCAGCTTTTAATTTTTATTTATAGAATTTGATAAAATGCCCCCCAAAGTATATATGCTATTTTCCATATATTGTTCATGCTAAATTAATCTTTGAAGAATTTTGAAATTGAGATATCTAAATAACCACACTTTGAAAGTTCTGAAGGCAAGTAGGAATGGCATGCAAACTTTTACCAAGGAGATTATTAAATAGGATTAAAATTTAGGGAAGCCAGTTAGGCTTGCAACTAACAAATATGGGAATGGGACTCCTGTGTTTGCGCTAACATTTGACTAATTAACTAATATAATACACTCCCATAGGAGACAATTAAGCAGACAGTTTAAGAAGCTGCACTCATGATTTAAGAAAAATAACACTGTGCCATAGATTACAGAGGACAGAAGAGAGAAAATGTTTAGCCTAAATAATCCCAACTGTCTATGGAAAGCAAATCCAAAATGTGATCATTCAGCATGCTAATTTGGCTATTGCTATGTGAATTGGTCAGGACTCTAGAGAAACAGAACCAATAGGATATTATATCACTATATGTAAGGGCATTTATTAAGCAACGTGGCTCCCACAGTCATGGCAGTTGAAAA
This sequence comes from Ctenomys sociabilis, assembly GCA_004027165.1. Classification (NCBI taxonomy): domain Eukaryota; kingdom Metazoa; phylum Chordata; class Mammalia; order Rodentia; family Ctenomyidae; genus Ctenomys; species Ctenomys sociabilis. Next base: position 17,962 of record PVKA01037269.1, on the reverse strand, counting down.
TGCCATGAAAGACTGCTGTGATGGCTCTGTGCAAGTCTGAGGGTCTCAAGACAGCCTGGATTCCCAGTCCAAGCTCAGAAGACTGAGAACCCAAGGGCTCCCTGCTAAGTCCTAGAGTCCAAAGGACTAGAGTTCTCATGTCCCAGGCAGCAGAAACAGTCTATCCCAGCTCTCACACAAACCAGCTCCATAGATTATTAGCACTAGGCTGGGCCCCAAAAGGCTTTTTAAAAAATATATTGGTCCAAGGGAGCCAGACATCTGCAAACCACTGAAATTGACTGTATGTGAAAAGCTTTACCAGAAAAAAAAAAAGCCATATGGCTATATTTTCTATCTGAAAGTCAGTAATGTTGATAACTAAGATTTTTATCTGTTGGTATTACAAAAATGTCTAAACTGACTACAAGGTTCATGTACTAAGTTTCAGTTGTATATAAATTTGGTAAATTTCCACCATCTATAATAATTTTTATTCTAGGTTCCCATTTTCTTTATGAGTTGTCACTTACATTTCTTATTTGTGGTAAGATATATATTGACTTCTAAGCTAGCCAGCTCAGATAGATGATAGATGATAGATAGATAGATAGATGATAGATGATAGATAGATAGATAGATAGATAGATCATACATACATACATACATACATAGATGCATATTCTGTATACGTGCATGTGCACTGTTGTATTTGCTTGGTAACTTTTTGAGAACTCCAAACAGCTTATTGGTAGAATGGAAAGGGTGAGTACAGACAGTATCATAAATAAACTATTATTATTTATAATATACATTCCTTATTCTCATGCACTAATGCACAATGTTATTTATTAGTTTAATCACTGTTGTGAGGTTGTTATTATTATTTCATGAAATAAAACTGAAAATGGAAATTGGAAAAGAGAAAAGAAAAAGTACGTTCTATCTTGAGGACATGTAAGATTTACTGGACCTAATCTGTATGTAGACAAACTGTATTTATTCCTGTTACAATGCCTTATTTGTCAGCGTATTAAATTGCCTCCTGCCCCAGGAACCACTGAAGCATTAGCAACCACTGGAACAGAAACCTCATTTCCTGCCAACACCCCCCACGTCACCTTTTCGTTGCTAGGCTTCTCTCAGCACCCTGTTCTCAGACTTCAGAATATCAATCCTACTCTGCCTACTGCGGGGCAGAGTAGAGCACCCCTATAGGACCTGAACGTCCCAGGGATTCTGGGGATTTAAGATTTCTGAGTGCATCGACTAAGGTAGCCCTGACCATTTCTCACACTCCTCTCTCCTCCCAGCTACAGGGACTTGACCTTGTGAGGTGTAACTGTTGGTCCGTGAATTCAACCTTCCCTGGTTGAGTGACTAAGTGCTTATAGTGATTAAATGTTGAGCTTGCTTTGTAACTTTTCCTTCCCTCTGGTTGCAAGAAACTAAAGAGTATTTGTATTTACCAAGAAAGACCTATGCCATCCACTAGTCAATGGCCTTAACCTGGCCACTGATCACCCTCAGTCACCCCCCAGTGTACCCCTGTTCACTGGTCTCTAATCCCAGCTCATCGCTGGTGGAACTTCTAATGGTGCATCACTGCAGCATTTTGATGGCTGGCATGATGCCACCTGCCATCCACAGTGGTCTTTTCCCTTTCAACAGCTCCAAAATGTATCCTTAGAGTCACTTCTAAACCCACTTTTTCTCAACTAGAGCCTGAGCCTGGTGGTGCAAGTTTTTGTAGGCCCAGCACTTGGGAGACTGAGGCAGGAGGATCACTGCAAGTTTGGGGCCTACTTGGGCTAAATGGTAAATTCAACACTGGCCCAAACTACAAGACCTTGTCTCTAAAAACTGGCTTCCTAGGACCATTTAGTCTTCATTGGTTTGGTCAGGTTCCTAGAAAACTATCAGCTTCCCCTGCAGGGAATGTATTTGGGAGTGCTCACCCAAATCACCCTGCTAAGGCCTGAGGAGGAGAACTGAACAGAGGACGGTGTTGGACTCAGGCACAGACTTCAGCCCATCACATGCAAGTTCTGCAGCTAGAATTCACCTTGAGGCAAGAGTAAAATCAACTAGCACTAGTCCTGAATAGGAGCACACTGAATAAGGCAGCTGCCTTCCCAGGGAGACCCCCACATGGAAAAACACTTCTGGCAGCTTGGACAGCATGCACTTGTCTTGAAGAGGGCATCTGGGCAGGCTGTGATCTACAGTATCCTTCATCCTCAGGAATCAACAATACTGTTGCTTTAAAAAAATTATATATATATATTTCTATTCTGCCATCTGAAGATCTGTCTGACTTCATCTACCCCAGACTCTACTCAGACTTCTCGAGCCACACTGGTTTCCTCGATGATCTCTAAATACTCACAAATCTTACAGCCTCTCAGCTTTGGCAGGTAGTTTGCCTCCTGCCATGACATTCTCTTCCTTCCCTTCCATTTCTCTGATTGCTTCTCAACGCACTCAAACTCCACTTTTTCCAAGAAGTTTTGCCAGTGGCTCCATCCCACACTGCCCCCTTCCAGTGACTGACAGACAACACCTTGTGATAAGCACATGCATGGAGAATACCAGAGGTCTCTTAGTTCTATTTTTATATCCATCTTACTTCCCGGAAACTCTGCTTCTTGCTTGTGCACATCAGTCAGTTAGCAGGTCTCTGAGCCTCAGTGTCTCTATTATTGTTAATCCTGAAACATAATCACTTATTACTGCAGTGAACATCTGAGTACCTATGTGCCCGCCCTGGTGGCAGTTCCTCTGCTCCAAAGCTGGAAGAAAGAATGGCTTTATTTATAGGGTCTTAGACTCAGTATATAAAAGCCAATGGACATACCCAGCATCAAGGCAAATGGAGAGCAAGACAAGGGTGAGACAGATTCTGGGGAAAATGACACTGAGCTAAGGTCCAGACCTCAGCGCCAACACCCATCTTCTGCTGTGACACTCTCTCTCTCTCTCACTCTCTCTCTCTCTCTCTCTCTCTCATCATCATCATCATCTATTTCAACTGGTTTTAACTCAGTTCTCTCAAAACCCCAAAATCCCTCTCCTTCTTTCCAAATATAAAGAAAAATTTAGGGAATAAAATAGCAAAACTAGGAAATGAAAGTCAGTAGAAAGGGAAAAGTAACTTTGAGAATTGGCCTTGAGATCCGTGATATTTCCTTTAGATTTTAGGGTCCTGAGGCAATGACCGTTCTTTATTTCTAATTTACTTTGCTTGCCCACAGGTGTTTGTCTCGTCAGCTCTGAAATTGTGCTCTTAGAATGAACTTCTCCAGAGCCATGGTAAATAAGCATCCCTCTTCTACGTGTGCATGTATCCCTTTTATAAAGTATTTTTGCTCCACTCTCCTGAAATTTCTAAATGTGTGATTTCTCAATTTCATGAATGGGAAGACCCTCGAGGAAGGAAAAAAAGAGAAGAGCCAGGTGGGGACTGAAGATAGAAATGTGGCTCAGCCCCAGTCCCAGGCCCGTGCTGTCAGAGCCTGGAGCTCCTGTGGAAAGCAACACAGGCTTCCAAGAAACAGACTCTCAATCCCCACAGAAGGGAATCACAGTCAGAAAATCCACTGACTTCAGGCGAGATACCTACATTTAAGAAATTAGAAAAGAGAGGAATCATGACATTTGTTTGCTCCTATGCCTCTGGGTACCTATGTATTTTGTCAGTGCACCACTTCATAGCTGATCTTCTTCTCCCCAGGATCTTGAAGTAAACCCCCTGCAGGTCCAGCTTTATATTCAGGAACCCATGTTTTGTTTTGTTTTTTTCCTGACTGCACTGCCATCAAGTTCACTGTTGCAGTCAGGGCTTACAAGGGAAACGATTTAACACATAACACAAACCTTATAGAATTATTTTATAATAGTCATCCAAAGGGGCAAACACAAAAGATTGCAGGAAATCTGTCCATGCATGAGAGGTGCCTCGGCGCCATGGCAATGTCCTGCACAAATCCAGCTGAAGACTTGGAGCCCATAGCAATGTCCTCTGTGGTGCCATCTGGATTCCCAGAGCCTGTGACAATGACTCATGAGAGTCTATCAGAATCTGTTCTGGGAAGACCCCAAAGGTCAGTGGTGGAAGCTGAAAGTCTGTGCCAGTGGGAAGAAGGCTCTGTGCCAGCAGGCTGAGGGATCTGCACTGGAGCCAGAAAGCGATGCTCAAAGTAAGAACCAGGGCTCCCTGAAAAGTACCACAGCCATCCTTAGCAAGAACAAGGTCCCAAGCTCCTCTGATGATGAGAATGGATGAATTCATATCAGAAAAGCCAGCACAGGGCCATCCAGATAGCTCAGGTAAGTGCAGGGTCTAGGCTTGATCCCCAGCATGCTGTTCCAGACCTGCCCATGGGAAATGCTGAGAACAATTGAGACTGAGCATGGGGCACACCTATAATCTCAGTGCTTGGGAGGATGAAAACAGGAGAATCACTATGAGTCTGCTCTGTGTGATGAGACCCTGTAGACCCTGTACTAAGTACATTAAAAAAAAAAAGAAAAGAAAGGAAAAGTCAGCACAAGTTTCCCCAAGACAAGCAACAGCACCATCTTCCCCTCCAATTCTTTTATGCTGTTGACAACAAAACTCAGGAATGTTGGAGCTCAGTTCTCTTCATGACAGCACAAAGGACATATCACAGAGAACATGCATTTCCTCAAAATGCTTCTAGAATACAGTAACACACTGACCAGCCAGTGAATGGAGGAGAAAAGATGGTAATGATTCCTAGCAATGACAAAATGACAATTTTGCTGCAGGTGAAGAAGCAGAACAAGGATGCCTACCACTACAGAAACTACAGTGTCTTTATATGACCCACGAGCTATCCCAAGAGTTTTCATGTTCAACTCTTCTCCCCACTCTACTTTGGATCTCTGTGCTTCTCCATAGCCATTCCTTCCATTAAAAATGATACCTGATACCTCAAAACAGAGCTGCTCATTCTAAGTCAGAATGCTGATATCTTTTTCACTACTACTTACTGGTAAGCCAAGCCTAAGCAAGTCTTCTCTCCTCTGGGTCATGGGTCATTTACGATAATGTAAGCATGTTAGACCAGGTCCTCTGCCTGGGCTCTCCAGCCCTCAGCATGCAAATGGCCCATGGGCCTCACATGCATGCTCTTCTCTTACAACATCAAAGCCGTTGGCTCTAAATGTCCCATCTGTCCTCCAAATAAATTGTAATTTGTATTTAAGTTTATAGGTCCTCTCAGGAGCTCTATGTGTGGGTTGGTAATTGGTGAAATTGGAAATAAAGGGCAGTTAAGAAGAAAAGGAAACACATAATTCAGGTAACAACGAGTCAATGACCTAAGACAGGAGAGTAGCCTGTTGCCATTTCCCAGTGACACATATGTCACCCTCCTCACATGAAGTGTTGGTCTTACATCTTCATTTTCTGAAGAAGGAAACTGGAAGAGAAGGGTGGGAACCGACTGAAAGCTCCATAATTTTTTACTTTGCCATGCTTGCCTGTCTCCCAGCTCCAAGTGAAGAATCAGCCCAGCATGGTCAGACCATCACTCTGGGACTGCCACTTATCAATCATTCTATATTTGAGCTCTTGTTTAAATGTCATCCTCTGCCCATTAATACAGTTGAATCTGAGCTAATTTTAAGTATGTCTTATTGTTTCATTAGTTTTCATGGACATATTTCCATCTTTGTTGGATGCTTAATAAGTAGACTAAAATTCCACTATACGGTCAGTGAAAAAACTAACACCTACGAGTATTCTCAGACTTAACTAGGTGTTATACTTCGAAGGAAAAGTTGAGTCATGGCATAGCTAACATACGCAATGGTGAATAGGTCTTACTGTTCTCTTGGACTTTCTATGATTCTCCCAGAGTCTTAAAATGGACTCCAAGCTCTCAGGCACTGTCACTTTTCTCTTCAACCACCTGAGGGTGGCCATGGGCCACACTGGCCTGTCAATCTGCAGTTCATTATGACAAACCCCACCAGCCACTCCTGCTAGCCAGCTCTTCTATCAACCTGTCTTTGCAATTTCTAGACAGCTCATAAAGGAGACCAGCACCATTGAAATTCGGTTGGTATTAAGCCAATATTCTCAACTTACCCTTTATTATTTTTCCCTACAAATGTTTTTGAAGACTAAAAAAATACAGAAAAGGACACAAAAATAAAAAATTAATAATCAAATTACCCCATCTAGAGTTGACCTGTTCATATCTTGTCACATTAATTTCTAATATTGTCTTGTTTCTAAATTTTAAGATCACCTATGTTTGTAAAAATGATATATTTGTGTATAAATATAAAATATGCAGAAAATCACAAAGCTAAATGCAATTTTAAAAAAAGAATCCAAGTCACACAACCAGAAAAACTCATGTCCACAGATGGTTAAAATGATCACACAAATCCTTCCATACCTAAATGTGGAAATAAGAAAAGGCAGATAATTACAGAAAGAGAGGGAGGATGGACAATCTATTTATAAAATTTGTATTATCCTTATATGTGTACTTTTCATTAAAAAGTATTACTTGTAAATTTACTCTGGTTTTAAAGAGGTAAAAATATAGCAAAATTGAAGAAGCTGTTAAAATAAATGCTTCCTCACTTTTTAACCTCCCGAAAAAAATATCACTGAGGTAAAGAAATGAATGTATAAATTGGGTGTGGTAATATACACTTGTAATCCCAGCAGTGTGGTAGGTCAAAGCTGGGGAATTGCAAGTTAAAACCCTCCCTTGGGCAACTTAGCAACTTAGCTTGGCCCTGTTTCAAAATAAACAGTTTTAAAAGTACTGGGTATGTAACTCAGTACAAAATTCAATCACCATTGTCAGAAAGAGAGAGAGGAGTGGGGTGAGAGGGAGAGAGACAGAGAGAGAGAAGGTGAGAGAAGAGAGAAAGAGGAGAAGGAGGAGGAGAAGGAGGAAGAGAAGAAAGAAGAAGAAGAGAAGAGAAGGAGGATGAGAATGAAGATGAAGATGAGGATGAGGATGAGGAAAGGGGAGGGGAAGTGAGGGAAGAAAAAAAGAGAAAGCAAAAAAGGAAAGTTATGGTTTAGATCTAAAAGACACCCAAAAGTCTCACATTCAAAGGTGAGGCTTGCTTGAAAAAAGTGGGTTACTGAAGAAATGACTTGGAGGGATGCACGTCATCTCTGAGCAACAATACAAGAACACCCTCGTGTTCTGCTTACTAGCTGCCATGGTTGGGTAACTTTTCTTCTACTACACCCCTAGCCATCCTGTTCTGGGCTTGGAACCCACCAACTGTGGAGTGCATCTGTGAACCAAAATAAGCCTTTACTTCTTTCAATTATTGGTACCAGGTATTTTGTTCCAGTGATGGGAAAGTGGCTAAGAGAAAACTGATGCCAGGAATTGAACTATTATTGTGACTGTACCTGAACCTTCTGTAGCTTAGATGCCTTTGGAACTGGTCTTTATGAGGACTTTGGATATGTGAGCTACAGAAAAATTAGAATATTATGAGCAGTGTTCATTCTATAATGCTGGTCAGAACTTGGGAGACCAGAATGCTAATAGGAATGTGAACAGTAAGAGCCAGATTCAGGAGTTTTCAATTGAGAACAGAAACTCCATTGGCAGTTGGACTACAGGTGTGTTCTACTCTGGCAAAAAAAAAAAAAAAAAAAAAAGTTCTGTTTTGCCCATTCCCTGAGATGTTGTGGGAGATTAAGACTGAGCAGTGGGCTATAAGTCTACAGAAAAATTTCAAGGCAGCCCAGAGTTTTAGCTGTGGCAGGAGCATTACTTCCTGCCTTCAGCAGTTTACAGTTAGAGTAGGGAGCAAGCAGCAGTGCTGAATGCTTTAAAAAGTGTGCAGTTTCACCAGAGAGGAAGCACTCACAAGGTTAGGGTAAAGAAGAGCAGGGTTGCTGAAGTATTGGCATTAAAAAGAAGTCAGGTGTTTCATATATGGACATAAAGAAAGATGCTTTGAGGGCATTTCAGAAATTAATAAGACTCTTCACATGGAGAAAGAACATTCTCTCAGGCTTTCACAGAGAGCAAATGAGTCAACCAAAGGCCGTGACTCTTCCACACAGCTGACACTGACAAAGGATCTACAAACTGCAGAACACTATTTCAGGCTAAATCCCGAGGGGATTTGACCGACCTTGTTAGATACAAAAGTTACATTTCTTGTTCTATAGGTCTTGCTTCATCTTGGTCTTAATCATATAGCAGAAAAGTATAATAATAAGGTATGAAAAGTAAAACCATATTAATATGCTAAGCTATTAAAGGCTTAAGTCAACGACTTCTGACATTGCCAGTCCTATGGCTAACCCACTACTATTATGGACTACTGGACTATATTGGATTATTTTGATGAACTCATGTACCTACAGTATTTAAATGGCAACTTAATACCGTCTCCGACAAAATAAACAAAAAAAGAAGGATACAAAGGAAGGACCATTTTGTATCTGTATATACAAAATAGTTAGGATAGATATGCAGCTACTTTCTCTTAATTCAATGAGAAGAAAGATTTGTACTAATAATGTTTGGACAGAATATCACGTCTGGATCTTGTACCATGAATAACCACTATGAAGACAACAATATGTAATACATTAATTATTGAAACAGTCCTATTAATCAGTTTTGAACTGTCTCGTTGCTATTTGTTTCTCAATAAAATTAATAAAATTAACAAGACTCTAGCATTCAAGAGTACAAAACTAAATCTGCCTATAAGAAGTTCTGGGGCCCCCTGTTCAAGAGAATGTCTAAGGAACTGATTCACTGTGCTCAGCAACTCAGGCCCTCAGAGGGCACAGCATCCATGGCCCAAAAGGGCCTGGACTATCACTCAAGTGGGTGGCAAAAGTTGCAGTCATCCCTGTGGTGCTGGCTTTATAGGCATGCAGAAAGCAAGAGATAATAGAAGCAGATCTGTGAGACCAAGCAAAGAACCCCCGAGCAGAAAGGCATGAAACTGGGCAAGTGAAGCTCAGGATGCAGTGATATTGGAGATGCCAGGGATGTGCATTGTCTGCTGAGAGAAACAGCAAGCAGCAAGTGGAGCCAGCCCACAAAGGAGGCCACTGGGGCTACAACCAGCAGCGCTGTAGGAGCAGGGCCACCCAACTCCTTTGGAGCTCACATGTCCCTGCAGTCTTCCCATGGAGCCACAGGATTTGATGTTTGCCATACTGGCTTCAGCCTTGTTTGGTCCATTCTATCTCCCTATTTCTCCATTTTGGAATGGAAATATTTACCCTCTGCCATTATATGTTGGAAGCATTTAATTTTCCTTTTTCTTTTCTCAGAGGCTCACAGCTAAGAGCTTGCCTTGACTCTCAGAGACGACTTCGAACCTAAAGTTTTCAGCTATGCTGAAACTCTTTAAACTTTGGTGGATCTTAGACATGGACTAAATGTGTCTTTGTATAATTAGATGAACATGAGACTTTGGGGTTTAAATCTAAAATGTCCCCAAGTTTTATATTTGGAGTTGAGACCTGTCAGAAGAATGGGTCACTAGAGAAGTCACTCAGAAGGGTGTAGTCTCCTGCCTGGCTCGTTGCCCCTTGTTTTGCTTCCTGGTTGCTATGAGTTGAGTATCTTTTCCTTGGCCAGGCACCTTTGCCTTCCTGTTTTTTCTTGGAGTCTGATGACCATGGACTGAATAAATGCACCACAGTAAGCCCCTCCTTCTTTGACTTGTAGATATTAGGCAGTTTTCCCCAGCAAGGAAAAAAGTGGCGAAGACAAATGAATGTGCAGGAGGGAGGAGATAGCTCAGTGGTAGACACTACCCTAGCATGCGTGATCCCATGGAGTGACTCCCCAGCACCACAAAACTTTAAGAAGGAAAATAATAAATATATATCATGTACAGGTACAAATTCCCCATAACATATGTCACTATTATATATACCAAAAATGTACCAATAAATGTAATTAATCTTTAAAACTTTTTTCAAAAGGAAGGTGAAAGGAATAAGCTCTTAAAACATTGCAGGATTGAAGATTTTTAAAAGCTAAAGTAAGCAAACTTTCTCATCACTTCCTGCTTCTTGCTATAAAATAAGAAGCCTTTCATACTCATATTTCCTTCTGTTCTCTCCACTTCCTTGTGGTTATATGTGATGTGATTGAAAAATATAGGAAAATTTTTAAATATACAAAGTTTATTACAGTAAAAGATAAACTGCTATTAAGTCCACTCAAAGTACTCCTCCATATTTTTTTTTGTCTTTTTGAGACAGGGTCTCACTATGCAATTCAGGCTGGCCTTAAGCTCACTTTGTAGCTCAGGCTGGTCTTGAACTCACAACAATCCTCCTGCCTCAGCCTCCCGAGTGCTGGGATTACAAACATGTGCCACCACGCCCGGCTCTCCTCCATACTTTTTGTATTTGGCATAAGGTCTCACTATGCAGCTCAGACTTACAGTGATCCTCCTGTTTTCAGCCTCCCCAGTACTGGGATTACAGGTGTGCACCACCGCACCCTGTCTCAGCTTCAACATGTGGTACTGGGGATCGAATCCGAGACCCTGCACCTACTAAGCAGGTGAGAGACCCTGGGCTCTCTCACCTACCTCTACCCCATGTTTTGAATGGGGATCTTTGTCATTATCCTTGCCCTGGCTGCAACACTTACAGAAGTCCCCTCTCATGAGTGTCTTTAGCTGCACTGTTACGCCTGGCTTGATGTCTTGAATTGACTCAATACATTTACCTTCCATAGTCAGTTTGACTTTAGGAAAGAGCCAGGAGTTTCGTGATGCCAGATATGGTGGGTGGGGACACATGGTGACGACTTTGCAACCTTGCTCTCCGTTATGCCACTCAGCAGAAGCTTCCACCATGAATTTATCCTCCCTCATAAAGGTAGGATGAACTGCCTCAGAACATAGCAAGACATTGATGGGAATGTAAACTAGTACGATCGCTATGGCAACTAGCATAGAGAGTCCTTGGAAAACTTAAAATACAAATTCCATTGGACCCAGCTGTTCCCCTTCTATTTATCTTCTTAAAAGAATTAAAGACATCATTTTGTACTGATACATCCACACCCATGTTTCTAACACAATTCATAATAGCTGATGTTTGTACACAACAGAGTATTACTCTGCTACAAAGAAGGACAAATTTGGGTCACTTATAAGAAAATGGATGTGCCTTGAATCCATAATGTCAAGTGAAATAATCATACACACCAGCTTAAATATCACATGAGTTGTATTATGTGGGAACCCCAAGGATAAATAAATCAAGTACCATAGTAAAAGACAATAGGAAAGGGGGAGACAGATCTTTGGCAAATGGGGAGGGGAATAAGGGATACTGAGAGGACAGAGGAGGGTGGAGGGACTGTAAAAAGAATTAAGATGGCTCATGTACAAATACTAACTGCAATTGTGGACTCACTGAGTGTGGCAAGCGTGTACTAATAGAAGAAAGAGAGAGGCAAGAACGACACTGTAACTGTGTTCAAAGCGACTGGGAATGTTTCAAAATTAACTTCAATGTGTCTTTACCATAGTAAATGCTTTGGCAGAGGCAGAGGGTTCAATCCCGAGGCCTGCTGTGCTGCCCCCTGCCGTTGTAGCACACTGAGACAGCAATTGAGACTGGGCACAGTGGCACACGCCTGTAATCCCAGCTCCTGGGAAGCTCTGAACAGGAGAATCACTATGAGTCCGATCTAGTAGTGAGATTCTGAACACCCTGTAGACCATTCCCTAAAATATAAAATAAAATAAAATAAATGCTTTGAATTTAAACATTCATTGTATATTTCCCTCACGTCCTCTGGCTATATTACAATGCTTCTTTATGCACCTCCCAACATTCATATCTTGTTCTTTCCCCATGAGCCTCAGAATTATTTAGAATGTATTTATACACGTTTATCGATTCAGTGTTCACCAGTTGTATTTAACCAAGACTTCTACTTTCCTTTGTTTCCTACTTCAATTCAGACCTTGAGTGGCTTTACTTTTTGGAATTTCTTTCAAGAAATACTTAAAAGGGCTTCATTTTTCTACGATTTTTCTCTTTCTCTTTTTGTAAAAAGAATACTTAACACATGATCTGCCCTTTTAAAATGGTTAAGTTCACCGCACAGAAGACTTCAATGATTCCGCCCTTCAGCTGTGGAGCACTGTGCTGTAATCGACGGCAGAGCACTGACACAGATTTCAGTTCTGTGGGGTAAGCGCCCAGCAGTGGATTGCTGGATCATACTGTAGTTCCATTCTTAGTCCTTCAAGAAACGTCTGTACTATGTACCCTAGTGGCTGCACCATTCTGCACTAACAATGAATGACTAAGGGTTGGCTTTGCAAACTTTGATTTATTTTCAATTCAGTCATTACTTCCTTAAGGACTTCTTTCAGATAAATAAAATGCCTTTTTTTTTTTTTTACTACCGGGATCGAGCTCAGGACATTGCGCTTGCCAGGCATGCGCTTCTTCAGGCCTTATGCTGCTAAGCCATCTCCCCCTCCCCATAATGCTTTTATGTTGAATCTTCTTTTGCCTTTTACATCTATTATCTCCCATTTCATTACTTTTATCTTTTTCATTACATTTACTTCAACTGTCCTAAACACTTTGTCTATGTTATGCTTCAAGTTTCTTTCTAGAAAGGAGAGAGAGAAAAGCACGAGGAACAGCTACTTCGGTCCGTGTACAGGCAGTGAGGCCAGGCCCTGGTCCACCCCTCCCTCCTTCCCACCGCCCATTGTCTGTGTCCTCAGCTTCATTCCAGCAGACTGTAACAACCTGGTGGATCACTGTGAAGTTCTGGATGTGCAGAGACAATGCTTCCCCTGGGGATATCAAGAAGGCATCCTGGGAACTAGCACTGAAGTGGCACCCAGATAAAAATCCTGAAAATGGGAGGCTGAGGCAAGAGGATTGTTGTGAGTTCGAGACCAGCCTGAGCTACAAAGTGAGCTTAAGGCCAGCCTGAACTGCACAGTGAGACCCTGTCTCAAAAAAGACAAAAAAAAAAAAAAATCCTGAAAATAAAGAAGCAGAGTGAAAATTCAAACGAGTGGCTGAGGCATATGACGTGTTATCAGATGCTAAGAGAAGAAAAGCACATCTATGAAAAATATGGTAAGAGGGATTAAGCAGAGCTGGAGGAGGTGGAAGTCCACTAAATCTGGCTTCACATTCCAGAAGCCAGATGATATCTTCGAGGACCCATTTAAAAATACGTCTGGAAACCGAAGGGGTCCCCAAACAAGCAAGGGACCCTATTTTCCTCTGCCCAAATTTCCATCCTTTGCAGGTGGACTTTCTCCACTTGATGCAGGATTTTCTTCATTGGGACCCCTAGGTCATGTGTTCTGCACTTCATTTTCATACAGCTCATCTGGAAGCAGTGTGATGGGTGACTTCAGATCTGTATTAACTTCTACTAAAGTAGCACTTGCCAAATAGCTCAGCAGATTAAAGCACATGCAAGCAGGTGCAGGGGTGGGGGGTTTGATCCCTGGGCCTGTCGTGCTGGCCCTGCCCTCAGGGCATACTGACACAGAAATTGAGACTTGGTGTGCTGGATTACACACCTGTAATCCCAGCTTTTGAGAGGCTGTAAACAAGAGGATCACTATAAATTCAATCTGCACAATGAGACCCTGAATATCCTGTAGACCTTTCCCTAAAATACAAAAAAAAAAAAAAAAAGACTTCTACTAAAATTGTTAATGGAGGGCTGGGGAGATGGCTCAGTAGAATATGTGCTTGCCTGGCAAGCGCAAGGGCCTGAGTTCAATCCCTGGTCCCACCAAAAACAGAAAATAAATAAATAAAATTGTTAATAGTAGAAAAATCACCATAAAGAGAATTGTGGAGAATGTTCAAGAAGGAGTAGGGGGACAGAGAGATAGCGCAGCAGCAGAAGTTTCTGCTTTACAAACACAAGGTCTTGAGTTTGGTCCCCAGTTCCACAAAAAAATTAAGTAGGAGTTGAAGAAGATGCATAAAGTTCTTAGACATAAATAGTAAGGAGCAGCTGCTACACTCGAATGACAAGTAATTCACCGTATGCATTTAATAGAAATGTTAAACTATAACAAGCACCATTTGAGGATTAGCATGAATTTTTTTAAAGAAAGTACAAATTAGCATTAAAACAGAAAAAATTACAAGTGATACAGAATTTCACTTAATATGGATTTCACGGTATCTGTTGTAATATGTAATGCTGTACTCCAAGCAGTTATGCATGTTATCAGATATATACATGTAAAATTGGAAGCAGAAAGAAATGAAGAAGAAAAAAGTTCACAAGATAGAAAACACAGAGGAAATGGACAGTTTCCTAGATACATATGAAATGCCAAAACTGAGTCAGGAAGATATGCAAATTCTGAATAACGTAATAATGAGAAACAAAATTGAAAATGTAACAGGAACTCTTTTTGAAGATTTCAGATACACTCAACTTTCAGTGTAACTGTACCTAAAATGTTTATAAACAGCTCGTCAGAGGCTTTCTTTATCATAAACTTTTTTTTCTCAATACAAGTTCTCGTTATGCAGTTTGGTCTTGTAGCGATCCTCCTGTCTCAGCCTCCCACGCACTGGGATTACAGACATGTACCACCATGTTCTGGGGCTGGCACATCTCACCCAGGGTTCAGCACAGCATGCAGCACCGGGTATCAAACTCAGTACCTTGCACTTGCCAGGCAGAAGATGATGCTGAGCTATCTCCCCAGCCCTATCATGGACTTTTGAGTTTATTGTTGGGACCACACCGTAGGATCATTCTTTGTCTTCAAAATTGTTGTGATCATGGGCCACAGCAAGACAGCTCAGTGGACTAAGCACCTGCTTTGGTGAGCTTGGGGACCGGGTTCAATCCCCAATGCCACATGCCATGCTGACCCTGCCCCCAGGGCACACTAAGCCAACAACAATGAAGGCCAGGCATGGTGGCACATGCTGTAATTCCAGTGCTGAGGAGGTTGAAAACAGGAGGATTTCTATGAGTTCAAGCTGTGTCGTGAGACCCTGCACTAAGTGCATTTTTAAAAAAATTTGTTGTGATCTCTGTATGCACTTTGCTGTTTTATTAAATATGATTCAAGGTAAGCCCTGACTCTTGAGCAGCACTAGAACAAGACTGTGTTCTAACAACAACAAGGATCTGCTTTCTTTTGGATTTGAATCATGAGCCAAGCAGTGTCTGTCTACTTTGAAGCAAACACCGTCAGGAAGAGTCCTCCACAGAAATAATTTCCATTTCTGTTGGCATTTAGTAATGAAAGATGCTAATGTGTTATTTGCAATAGGTTTCTGGTTCAATACAAATGTAAGGATGTTTTCTAGCTATGCATGAATGCTGGCAACTTAAGTTTTGACAGTTGTCAAATTATGTCATGCTAAGCTTAGGTTTATAAAAGCTGGTAAAGTGGGTCTTTGACATTTGCTTTTTTTTTTCTGGGAAAAAAGGTATATATTTAGAAGTAGCCAGCTGGACTCAGTGTAGATGATCCCAATTTTGTTGGCAACATCCAATGCATCATAATCAGGAGCCAGTCGAACAAATGCCTTCTTCTCTCCATCAGGCCTGATTAGGGGATTGACCTTGGCAACATCGATGTCATAGAGCTTCTTCTCAGCTTGCTCGATTTGGTGCTTATTGGCTTTGACATCCACAATGAACATGAGTGCGCTGTTGTCCTCAGCCTTTGTCATGACTGACTCTGTGGTGGTGGGGGAGGACCTGATGATGATTAAAAATAAATAAATAAAATACATAGCAAGTGCAAACTTTCTTCTGTTCCTTGAGTTTTCTTCCAAAAAGGAATCTGTGTAAAATACTACTTGCTTTTGTTTGTGGCATGTTTTTTTTTTTTTTCTTTTATTGTAGCAGCTTTGCATTGTGGTCATCCTACTTGTTGGTGTTTCCTGCACGCTAATAGACCTGCGCGGACTTTCTCACTGCTCTGTAACAGCAGACTGACTTCTTGGTTCTCTTTTCACTGTTTCTCAGGCCAGGTCGGTTTCCTATCAACAACAGGAAGAGAAACCACCGGGAAGCGCAGAGGGCAGCTTTGCTTGACCTATCCCTGCCCTCCCCTCCCGCATTTCCATAGCTGAGCTGTACTAAGAATCTCCGTACCTAAGCCGGCAGCCCCAGCTGTGTCTTATTCCCGTTGCTCAGGGCTGTGGGCCTCAGTGGGTTTCTCCAGTCTTTACCCAGCTCGGGAGATAAGCTCAAATGCACCTCTCCTCCCATGTAATTTTTACAGTTCCTCAATCAAAGGAACAATACACATAAAGTCAATTGACTCCGTTGTCTTTTGTTCAGATTTGGCCCTGTGGGAATTCTCAGCATTTTGTGATCTCCCAGCACGGCTTTCAGAGGACCCAAGCAAAGCTAGGAGTCTACTTTTTACCAGCAACTCATGAGTCTTTCCAAAGCATAAAGTCGTATTTCTTGTTTTTAAGTTTACTGCTCCATCTCAGATCTTCTCCTTCACCTTATTACTGTGTATAGTTTTTGGTGGTCTTTCCTGCACCCTTATTTTATTATTTTGTGGGGGAGGGGCTGGTGCGGCTTTAATCCGCCGTTTTAGCCCACAGGCTCCTATTTTCCTAGATGATGCACAGCAGGTGCCGTTTGGGTACCCGGAGAGGAGGGCGGCTTCTGGCACAATGGCTGCCTCCCCCATCCTCCTACCCAGGAGTGCATTTATGGACGGTAAGGGAAAATACTGCCCACTCCATCAGAAGCACTGGCTGAGCCCTCGCTCCATGGTTACATGTTGCGATGGATGGCAAAATACAGCAGTGAGGAGAACAGAGCACAGCTTCAGCCCTATTGGATCTGAGAACCCAGCGAAACACACGGGTATCAACCAGACAGTCACAGAAATAGCACAAAGTTAAAACGGTGTCTGTCTTAGAAGATGAAGAGAGGTCTACAGACGCATGAGGGCGGCGGGAGGGAGGCAACGTGAACGCACTTCATGCCACGGAAGTGTGCAGTTCGCGATTGGTAAAACAGCACATTTTGTTATGTGGAAAATAAGATAACTTTTACAAAATGAAATTAACTATGAGGAGGGGGAGATAAACAATGCCATGGAAGAACAGGTGAGGGGAGGTCAGGAGGGGCTTCCCTGGGGAGGAAATGGCTGAGCTGAAATCCAAAGGAATAACAGGATGAAAGTTACTATGCAGGTAACCTTGAAACAACTCTAATTTATAAAAAAGATAAATCATTCACAAGTGTTGGTACTTTATTACTGCTACGCCGGGATCACAGATTGGAAATATGAACCAGTAGGGCTCCCCGTGTTTGCCTTCATCAATCCATTCTTCTTATGCCCTGCCCAAGCAGCAAGGTTAACCCAGATTTGTTCTGAAAAGGAAAAGGAGAGAAACACAGCCAGGAGAAAAATCAAGCAGCATTTTTAAAGATTCATTCAGTATTTTGTTTATATCAAAAGATAAAAGGGGTCAGTGAGATGACTCAGTGGAATAAGCGCTTCCCTGGCAAGCGCAAAGACCTGAGTTCAATCCCCAGTTCCACAAAAAAAGAAAAAAAAAAGATGAGAAATTTATATAAAACAGGATATGGAGATAGTTTTTTTGTTTTTTGTTTTGTTTTCTTTTGTTTTTTTGCAAAATCTCATGAACAAAAAAGCAAAGATTTTTCCAACCTCTATACATAAAGGGATTTATCAGGCTTCCACTGGAATGTGAATGGGAAGCTAAGGGCTAATGAAAGTTGGAATGCTGATCTTTTTTTTCTTGTCTGTATTCTTTTATTATCTTTTTTTAAAACAAACATTTACTTGAGCAAGGGCATAGCAGTAACTGGTATGACACTAGAAGCAGTCTGCATTTAGAAGACCAGAATGACAGGCATGCCAAGCATGGCCCTAGTATTACACATTGCTATCTGCAGTTGCTTAGTTCACAGGTATCAGTCATTGGCCATAGTATTCA